>PVJS01028853.1:0-25217 GCA_004027185.1 Glis glis
CTAGACTAAGCCAGCTCTACTAGAAACACAGCCTCGCCCCTGCCCTAGGGCGGGCTACTCCAGGAACTAGCTAAACCAGTAGTAGATAAGAGAGGATCATGATAAACAATTGTAGGAATTGGTTACTGATGTCTAACAGAATGGTAAAAATAAGCTTGTAAAAATTCCTCCACGCACCTCGCTTTGCCCTACCCCCCCCTTTTTCTTCTGCAGCTGTATCTTTAAATACCCTCCTCTCCCCTTGCTGAGGGTCGACCTCCTCTCCTGTGTGAGATACGAGCTCGGCCCCAGTTTACTGGTTCAATAAAACCTCATGCGATTGCAGCAAGATGGAGTCCTGAGAGTTCCTGGGTCGGCGCCGGGTCCCGTGGCTAGAGCAAGAGGTCCCTTCTAAAACGGGGTGCCTTTCAGTATTACACATTCTGACCAAGGGATATACCATTGGGAGCCAGATTGTGTAGTTTTAGATCCCTTGTTTGGAAGTGGAAGCCCTGTAGCACAGAGTTAGGAAGGGAATTATCCAAAAGTGCTGGCTATTAGCACGTGTGGGAGGACTTCAGAAGAGTCATTTGCTTTAGTTGTTTCCTGATGATGAATGCCAGGGTTAAGGCAGTTTTTTTTTTTTTTTTTTTTTTTTTTTGACGGTACTGGGGATTGAACCCAGGGGTGTTCTACCTCCGAGCTACACCCCCGGCCCTATTTTTTATACTTTGTTTTGAAACCAGGTCTCACGAAGTTGCCGAGGGCCTCACTAAGTAGCTGAGGCTGGCCGAGAACCGAATCCTCCGGTCTCCACCTCCCAAGTGCTAGGATTACAAGCGTGCGCCACCACGCCCGGTTTAGGGCAGTTTTGACTCCAATGAACAGAATCAAGGTAGCTCAGATTGAGAAGCTGGTTATGTAACCTGTAACAGAAAATCTCATAGGAAACCAAGGGTGGGAAAGTCAGCACACCTCTACCTCAGGAACTGCTGAAACTGAAAAGTTGCCAGGAACCAGGACTGCTTTTATGGTAGCTTTTCTCTTTCACTGCTTCTCTCTACATCCCTCGCATTTCCTCTCTCCACTAACCAGTTTTCTCTTTTTACTTATAGTTTATGTACTCCCAGAAAACTTTAGCTTCCCCATTTCCAACTCTTTTTGACCTTATACACCTTGCCTGAGTACTTGATTGGCTTCAATTTATGTTTTTACCTAGGCCCCCCAAAAATATTTGCTAAATAATATATGGATCGCTATATGACATGTGGTACTGAGATGGTACAGTGAGAGAAAACTTCTTGTGCTTTTTTTTTTCTGTTAAAAAATATTCTGTAACAAAGGTAACAAACTTTTTATCAATGAATAAAATATATTTGAACTGATCACTCTGCTCAGTACCAAGAAACTTACAATAAATCTGTGGATTACAAAAGAACCCAAGTGAAATGATTAGAGAAAAGTTAAATGTTAAAGGCTCCAGTTCTACCTAGGATAATAGGGTCTTGCAGGATATGGTGACACACACCTATAAACCTATTACTCAAAAGGCTGAGGCAGGAGGATCACAAATCTTTCGAAGTAGCTGGGCAATATAAGGAGACCCTGTCTCAAAATAAAATATAAAAAGGGCTGGGGATGTACCACAGTGGTAGAATGCCCCTGGATTCAATCCCTAGTACCCAAAAAAAAAAAAAAAAAAGTAGGCTCTTAACCAAAAAATCAACGTGTGCTGAGTTATTGAAGAAAAGCTAAGAGTTGAGGTGGGATTTAAGTCTTGAAAGCTGTTTGGAATTTATATCAGCAGGAAAGGGACACCAAACATTTCAATCAGAAGACTGTATTCCAGGTAAATGTAGATTTTCCTCGTTAAAAAGTAATTGAAGTTTAGGGAAGGGAAGGCTAGAAAATGACTTGGAAACTTTATAGTTGGAAAAGCAGGAAGCCATTAGACCCTTAAGAGTGGCATCATGAAAGGTCTGTTAAAAATGAACCTAGCAGCCGGGCGTGGTGGCGCACGCTTGTAATCCCAGTACTTTGGGAGGCGGAGACCGGAGGATCCGGGTTCGCGGCCAACCTCAGCACGCATGTGCGCGCGCGCGATCTATCTCTCTCTCTCCCTGTCTCTCTCTCTCTCTTTCTCTCTCTCTACCTAGTGAGGCCCTCTGCAACTTCGTGAGACCCGGTTTCAAAAATAAAGCATAAAAAAATAGGGCCAGGGGTGTAGGGCGGAGGTAGAACGCCCCTGCGTTCAATCCCCGGTACCGCAGAAAAAAAAAAAATGAACCTAGCAGTCATTTTGGTACTACAACAAAATGAATAGAATTGGTGCTGCAGCACTGCAGTGTGAGACAAACAATAGAGAAGGATAACTCTTAACTTGCAAGTGATTAAAAAAACACCAAAATAGGTATCTGTTCATACATATATATATACACACACATACATACATATATAGAGAGAGCGACAGAAAGACAGACAGATAGATGAAGCAGTATGACAAGGTGTTAGCAGTGTTGAATGTTTGGTGGATATATGGATACTCATTTTACTATGTGGTTCTTTCTTAGCTGACAATATATTTTATATATACACACATCCTTTTTTAAGGAATGTGACAGTTGAATGAATATTTATAAATTAAAGTTGCAGTTGTTATTTAAACATTCTTAGAGTGATTGCCATTTTCCAAATTGTTTTGAAAATAAAAATTTGATCAAAAATAAGATTTCAGCTGGGAGTGGTGGTGCATGCCTATAATCCCAGTACTTGGGAAACTGAGCTAGGAGGATCACAGCTCAGCAACTTAGTGAGACTTGTTTCAAAATAAAAAAATAAAATGGGGCTGGGGGTTTAGCTCAGAGATAGAACACCCCTGAGTTCAATCCCCAGTACCACCAAAAAAAAAAAAACTTTACCAGACTTGGTGGTGCATGCCTGTAATCTCAACTACTCAGGAGGCTAAGGCAGGAGGATTGCAATTTTGAATCCATCCTAGGCAATGTAGGGAGACCTTATCTCAAAATAAAATTTTAAAAGGGCTGGAGTTGTAGCTCAGTGATAGATCACTTGCCTAGCAAGCACAAAGCTGTGGGTTCAATCCCTAGTACAATAAATAAATAAATACAAATCAATATACCTTTTTTATTGTTTTTTGGTACTGGGGGTGGAACCCAGGGGCCTTCTATCTCTGGGCTATACCCCCAGCCCTGTTTTATTTTTTATTTGGAAACAGGGTCTCCCTAAGTTCCTGACAGCCTCACTAAGTTGCTGAGGCTGACTTCGAACCTGTGATCCTCCTGTCTCAGCCTCCCAAGTACTGGGATTACAGACGTGTGCTACCACACCTGGCTACCTTTTTTATTTAGTGTGACCTTTATTCAGTATCAGCCCAGATTTATTTTTTTCCCCTTAATCGTGTGGGATGGACGTGTGTGTGTTTAAATATATATTCCCTTTTAGTAATTCTTTAGGAAACCATTAATTAAAGGAAATCATTATTTTCTTTAGAAAAGAAAATAAGAATGGCTTTGCATTGACAACATCAAATTATAGCTTTTGGAGGCTTTTATGGCAAATCCCTTTTAACCTACAAAAATCCTATAATTTTATGGATATTCCTTATTTTTAGACTAGGGTGTGTATTTGTTTTTTAAATGCTAGTTGGTCTTAGAAGTCGCATTTTTCTACATGTGGCTGGAGCATGTGCTTCCTGCGTATTTGCCTGTCTGTAGTATTCATGTGGTCTAAACCAGCAGCCAAGCCTTGACGCTTCAAATTATTGGATAATTCTGCTTGCATATATCTAGACTACACCGATTCCTTAAAGCCAACACACATGGCCTTTAGTAATCAATTTTTAATTTTGATTAATTTTATAATTACAGACTGTTAGAATAAGAATATACAACATGACATCTGTATATCTTAAATGAGAATAACACCTGTGCTTTTTATTTTCATCATGTCACTTATCAAGTTTTATTTTGAACTATTTTATCTTTATTCAATTCCATTTTATAAGAATAAGCAGAGTTTTAAACTATTTTTCATGAAGAACAGATTAGAATCAAATTATAAAAACAAAACGTTACTAGAATTCATTGCCTTAGGCATTAGGCCTTGATTTTCTCTCTCTCCTCTCTGTAATAGTTGAATGACCCAGTTAATCCATTTTAATTGCTCTAAAAAGATAAAGACCTTTAATTGCCACATTAATTGCATCTGAATCCCCCCCAATCTTTAATGAAGGCATATGAATTAATGTCTTTTTGTGGGTATTTATTTCTTGAAAAATATGCAATGTTAAAGATTCTAGTAAGTTTTTATTGTTTCAAAGAAAGAAAAATGTGCACTAATACAGTAATGGCTAAGGTTAAGAGTAAACTTTGGAAAATGTAATGGAGCAGAGGCTCCCCAGCCTGTTCGCGGAGGGTGGTAGTCCTCTCTGAGGGAGGAAATGTACTATTACAGAGGAATGCTTGGTTGAAAGGGGGAAAGCAGTTATTACCAGAAAACTTCAAGCTGCCCTCTTTCATCCTATTTTGTTAGAAATATAAAAAAAAAAGGCTTTTGGAAAAACCAGAAAGAAATATTCCAGAATGTCCACAAAGGTTGTGGCAGGACAGTAGGAGTATAGATCATTTTTCTTTTTCTCTGTACTTTCCAAATTTTGTAATTTTTTTAATGAGCAGAAAAGTATTTTAAAAATTTAACTTTGGAGGTCATTCTACTATAAATTTGACCTTTACCATTAAATAGGGAAAATGCTTTTATATTTTAAATAAAACCATTGGTTGTTATTAGAGTTTTAATTATAACACATTTTGTGTTTCTATTTTAAATAAACCTTTGCTCCAAGAAACTGTTTTTCAAAAGTCCCTAGGCCCAAATCAAACTCCTGTCTGCCTGATTGTTTACTTTTTGCTAAGCCTGTGTTTATTGGGACCATATGTTATTCTGAGTTATCTTTGCTCAAGATCAGCTGGATTTTCTGCCCTCATATGACCTTTGTGTTAGAGGATAGCAGATAGTGCCAACTTCTAGAGCACTTCAAAAGAGCACACCAGTATCACGCAGGGGAGTCTCTTTTCCTGCCTCTCCTCCCATTCTAATGAGGCAGGGGCCTACCAGTCTTTCAAGAGATGCGGGTAGCTTGGTGTGGCATTGCAGGGGAGACAGGGCTGTTGTGATGAAGTCTCAAGAGTGCTTGAGCCCTTCCTAGAATTAGAGCTTCTTAGAAAGTAAGAACTTGTTATTCAAGACACTTTCCATTTAGAATCAAGCACTTTTCCCCTGCCTGAAACATAGTGAAATGTTTGTGTGTTCTTCAGAATATTGTAAGTCAAATGTTTAGAACATCAAGAAACCTTTTCCCATAAAATTAGTATTAAAGTCAGCCCACAATAGTCTTTTATGAAACCAAACTATAGTAATATGCCAGTAATGTCATAGACCCAGTCATTGTTTTGTGGAGAAACAATTTCCAGTTTCAAACTTAGAAGCCTTGTTTATAGGATCTAAATAGACCTTTTTTCATTCATTTGTTCATTCATTCACTTCTCCCCAATACCAATCCTACTTTCAATCAAAAAGTTCAGCGCCGGGCGTGGTGGCGCACGCTTGTAATCCCAGTACTTTGGGAGGTAGAGACCAGAGGATCCGGGTTCGCGGCCAGCCTCAGCTCTCTTGCTCTTTCTCTCCCTGTCTCTCTCTCTCTTTCTCTCTCTCTCTCTCTCTCTCTCTCTCTCTCTCCTTAGCGAGGCCCTCCGCAACTTCGTGAGACCTGGTTTCAAAATAAAGTATAAAAAATAGGGCCGGGGCGTATCGCGGAGGTAGAATGCCCCTGCGTTCAATCCCAGGTACCACAAAAAAAAAGTTCTGCTTTTATCTCATTTGTATACTGATATTGTTTAGATTTTATTTGTATAGAGGATTATGTTACTTATGTTAATATATATACATAACAGGTTTCTATATAATATAAAAATATATTTCGAGCCATTGTATCAGATCTAGTTGCCTAAAATGTAATATTTTCATTTCCTTGTCTCCTTTGATTTGCCAATCCTAGATAGCCCATGATAAATTATATCCTCTTTCCAGCCTTTTATACTCTAGAGCAATTATGTGCTCCTTCTGATTATCTCTATAGATAATTTGTGAATTCCTCTGGGTTTATAATGCTACTTGGCAATCCTTTTCTTTTTCTCTAATTTGATGTTTCTCAAACTGGCATTCTGAGATGTTAAAAAGTGGCATGAAAAAAGTGTTCTATGTTTTGACAAATCTGTGTAGTAGGTCCCTATTTAGCAGAGCAACAGTGCACATTAATGTATGAAAGGCTTCATGAGGCCCTGTAGTAAAGAAATATGTTTAAGTTTGTTTAATACTTTATTTCTGAGTTTGTTTGAACATGAAACATTTTCTCTTAATATATAGATATGAACTGACAAAATTGTGTTCTTTTAAGTACAAGTTTGAAAAACACATCTATAGTAGCCTCCTTTCTCAGTTCTCCAATGTGGTTGTTTCAGACCTTGACAATTTCAGCTCAAGCCTCTGACCGTACCTATCGTAAATCTATTTACATTCTTTGTTTTGGATTTTCATTTCAATTTTGTTTTTTGCTTTGAGAAGGGGTCTTGCTTTATTCCCCAGGCTGGCTTCAAACTTGAGAGCCTCTTACCTTAGCCTCCCAATTAGCTGGTATTACAGGCATGTGCCACCATGCCATCTCAACTCTATTTTCAGACCCAGACTCTATTTCACTGAGGAAGTAGATCTTATCAACGCCCCTGTTCACTTAACAGTGTCCTTAGGTCCTTTCCTCTTGTCCATTTCCTTTCTCAGTCTTCAGTCTACCTTAGCTCTTAGGGTACATGACACCAACTACTCCCTCCCCGGTAATGACCCTCTCTGTCTCACTGGGCTGTTCCATTCCAGTTTTTCCCTGTTTCTTCCTATGTCTCAGATGCTGTCATTCTTTAGAATCTGGTGTTACATTTACTTCTTAGAAACTCTCCCTAGGCAGTGTCATTTCCATATACCTACTTTATGCCGATGACTTCTAAATTTAGATCTCCAGGTTTGACTTTTCCTGCACTCCAGGCTTCAATTTCTGACTTTACTGGAATTTCTATCTGGATGTCCTATAGGAACCTCAAATTCAACATATCCTAAGCAAAATTCACTATATTTTTTTATCATCTGACTTTGTATTATAGATATAACAGTAGAGTCTAGTTCATAGGGTAATTGTAAGAATTGAATAAGATAATGCTTAAAACAAACAGTATAAAATTCTGGCACATAGAAAGCATACAATAAATAGTAACTACTATTACTACATGACAGTCTCCCCTATTAGACTGCAAGCTGTTTGAGGGCAAGAACCATGTCCCCAAACTTAGCACTGTCCTGTACTTGCAATAGGTGGTCATTAAAGATTGAGTTAAAATCAGTAATAATAATCTATTGAATAAATGGTTTGTGTAATCCTCTGATAGCTTACTCATCTTGTTTATTCAGCAGTAGGACATTAGATGTTTATTTTCTCTCCCTAGGTGCATTATGTTGTAGTCATTCAAAGGATAACCAAATGTGCCGTGATGTATGTGAACAGGTAAGCTTGATAATAATTATAGAGACTATTCATTATGTGACTGCTTATTAAGTTTAATTGTTTGGGAGAAATTTGTTAGCACCTTAACCATGTGATCAGAGTTCATATCACCATACAATGGGACAAATTGATGTGTGTCTGCTGACTTGATGCTCTGAAGGAACACAGTATCTTAAAGGATTCCTGTGGCTGGGCATGGCAGTGCAGGCCTGTAATCTAGGTACTCTGGAAGCTGAGACAGGAGGATTGCAGGTTCGAGACCAGCCTCACCAACTTAGCGAGACCTTCAGCAACTTAGTGAGACCTTGTTTCAAAATAAAAAATAAAACAGGGCTGGGGTTGTAGCTCAGAGGTAGAATGCACTTGGGTTCAATCCCTAGTACAAAGAGAAAAAAAAAAAGGATTCCTGCCAAAACTGCATAACCTGAATTATGAGGAAACAATCAGGCAAACCCATATTGAGGGATATTCTTCAAAACAACAGCCTAAATTCTTCAAAAATATCAGTTACTATAAAAACAAAGAATAGCTAAGAAACTGTTCTAGATTAAAGGAAATTAGAGAGACATGACTAAGTGGATCCTGGAATGAAAGAAAATTGCCATAAAGGATGTTATTGAGATAAATTGGTGAAATTTGAATATAGGCTGAATATTAGCTAATATTATTGTATCAGCATTGTGATCCTGAATTTGGCCATTGTATTGTGGTTAGATATGACTGTCCTTATTCTAAAAAGACACATGCCAGGATTTAGAAATGAATGGTTATAATGTTTATAATACATTCTAAAATGGTTCATCAAAAATAACCATATATGTATATACGTATATGTACACACACACGCGCGCGTACATATATACATACATATGTAGAAAGAGTTAAAGCAAATGTTGCAGAATGTTGGGTGAACCTTGCTGAATAATATGTGGGTATTCATTGTATTAATCTTTTTTGTAGGTTTAAATTTTTCTGGTTGAGCCTTTTTATGCATGGTCTACTGAAGCAATGCCTGTTAATAAATCCTACCTTTCTTTCATCATTTAGCCTTAGCACTTGAGAAATAATGGTCTCAATCATCTTTTGAAGTTTTCTAGTAATAACCTGGATTTTGTCACTTTCTAAAACAGAGAGCTAACTGTGACTATAACTTCTCTCAACCAACACTGTGACCTTAGAAAGATTTTGCAAGATACTCTGATTATAAGACATGAGAATGCCTGAGCCTATCTGAATATCTAATAGATAAATTCAGTGACATGTCAAATCAAAGTTTTCTGCAAATTTGCTTCCAGAACAATAGCTTTGTAAAGAAAAAATGGCCCTTTGATGGTGTCACCACAAGAAGCTGTAAGAGAAGCTCTGCTCTTTGGAAGCGCTGCTTTTCTGACTTTTCGCTTCGTTTGTTCTTTTTCTTTTTCCCTGATGTTCCACTAGTGAATGATTCTGGAGAGGTGTCTTGTCATTATGAGATACCTGCCCCAGGCAAGGTCTGATTTCTTAAAGTCTAGAATGTTAAAAATTCTGTAACTTAGCAAATTAACTGAATACTATAGTCACCCTAATTAAAAAAAAAATCTTCCCTGGCCAAGTTCTTAATTGAGAAATAAGGCAGATAGGTCCCAAAATAAAATTGTATAACTAGTTACACAGATGTTAAATGTGGCTTTTATCTCTAAGTACACACTAAGTGACAGAATTAGACTTCCAGAGGAGGAGAAGTGAGGGCTGTGTTACACATGTTCACTTCTCCTGCTGCATACAGCAGTATGCTAAGCCAGTCATGCAGATCACAGGAGTGAAGGAAAAATGGAAAGAGGCCAGGGCAGTTACAACTCGTAGACCCCACTCCAAATGGAAGGAACTGCTGGGAGGAATCATTTTTTTCAACTAGTAGGGAATGAAGAAAGAATGGAATCCTGAAGTGAATAGTAATACATACCCTTGATGGCTGTGGAAGACTGGCAAAAGGATTTGATTAGGGTGTGAGTGGGGGCTCACCTTCCTGGTGAGTTGATGAATTAACAGTGAAAACCACTGTGCAAAGACAGTTGGAGATTTGGAGTTAAAATTTTTGGAATTAGATTTTAGATAAAAAGTTAGGGCTGGTGGTTTATAATAGTCAACAAAGTAAGTGTGATGATTTACAGTGAGACTGTCAACAGTGTCATATGCTAAAGAAAAGTTAAGGAATTTGAGATCTGAGAAAAGGCCCTTAGTTTTTTTAAAAAAGAAGACTGTTCACAGTATAGAGTAGGGACTTTGTTTTGTGTTTGCTCTGTTTTTGCTGAAACCCCCAGTGCTTAGAACAGTGCCCAATACTCAGCACTCTCAATAAATTCTTCTGTATTGACTAAAATGGAGGGGCTAAAAGTTAGTGCAGGGTTTAAATGTTAATAAAATTTTTAAATTTATTATTATAATTTACCAAACTTGAAAAATATTATTTTTTTACATATATCATATGTTCCCAATAGTAGTATAAATTCTTTGAATATAGGGATTATGTCTTACTGGTTGTACTCAGGTTCTTGCTCATGGAAGCTGATCAGTGAATATTTGCAAGTTGATTGGTGAAGAAATTAATGCAATGAAAGGAAAAAGTTGAAGAAGTCAGTAAGTCAGTATAGAAAGTAAAGATTGGTTTTAAGATGAGAGAGAGGGCTTTTTTTGAAGACAAGGAGAAATGAATTATGACAAAGGGAGAAGATAAGTTTGGGTAAAAGAAACTCTCAAAACTTAAGACTGTAAGCCCTGTGATCTGAGTATTTCTGCCTTGAATGGAGCATGAGTTTGGTTATAATTTTTTCTCTGAGGTGGTTTGTATAATCATAGCTTTTATTATAGGTGTACAGTCATCTTTTTTCTTTTAAAGTCTGATTACCAATTGAGAAAAGTATGACTGTTTATATTCAGTTGTACATTATTACCTGATTTTATATACATACTGGCTTCTTAATGTATTTGTAAGAAGAATGTTTCTTGGTTTAATTCACTCTACTTTATAGAATCACAATTTTAAAAAGAGAAGGGAACTGATTTCTTAATTTTGTTTGTTAGCTATTCAGCTGTGTCTGGAACCTGGGAGCTAAATTTTAATTTAATTTCTTTATTATGTGCCAAGTCCTGCACTATACTTCTTTTGTGTGTGTGGGGGGGGGGATTTCTGGATTTCTGGGAATCAAACCCAGGGGCATTCTATCTCCAAGCTATACCACCAGCCCTTTTTATTTATTTATTTTCTTTTTGGTTTGGAAACAGGGTTTCGCTGGGTTGCTGAGGCTGTCCTTGAACCTGTGACCCTCCAGTCTCATCCTCCTAACTACTGGGATTACAGGCGTTGCCACCATGCCTGGCTGTACTATACTTCTTCTTTTTTTTTTTTTTTTTTTTTTTGCCAGAGACACAGGACATGGTCTTTAAGCTATGAATAATACATCCAAAATTATATAAGATTTTAACATACATCTTTCAGTAACTCACAGAATAAGTAAAAAAAATTAAGTAACAAAAAATTTGAACAATACAAATAAACTCAACTTTGGTCAGCTATATAGTAATACTGCACCCAACAGGTGTGACTACATATTTTTTAAAGGTACCCATGAAACAGTTATTGAAATTGACCACACAGAGGCCATAAAGTAGATCTCAAGAAATTTCAATAAGTGGAAAAAATAAAATATGTTTTAGAAGTTATTATTTTGAAATAATTAACGATCCACAGAAAATTATTAAAATATAGTTCAGTTTTTCAAATGAGGCAAAATTTACATACATTGAGATTCACTGCTCTTAGAATGTACAATGTGGTACATTTTGATAAGGGAACCCCACTGTGTAACCATCAACAACATAAAAATATAGAACATTTCCATCACTCCAGAAAGTTCCTCATGCCTCCTTCAGTCAATCCCCACACCCAGTGGAAATGTTCTCATTTCCATTACCACAGATTAGTTGTGCCTATTCTTGAGCTTCATAAATGGGCCCATGTAGCATGTGTTCTTTTGAGTATGGCCATATGCACCCAGTATAATATCTCTGAGCTTCAACTGCACTGTTAAGTATATCACCAATTGGCTCCTTTTTATTACCGAGAAATATTCCATTGCATAAAAATACCAAAAACTTTTTTTTTTTTTTTGCAGTACTGGGGATTGAACCCAGGGGCATTCTACCTCCGAGCTACACCCCCAGCCCTATTTTTTATCCTTTTATTTTGAAACAGGGTCTCACTAAGTTGCAGAGGGCCTCACTAAGTAGCTGAGGCTGGCTGTGAACCTGCGATCTTCCTGTCTTAGCCTCTCAAGTACTGGGATTACAAGCGTGAGCCACCATGCCCGGCTCCAAAAACTTTTAATATCTTCTCTTACGAATGGGTATTTGATCGCTTCCATTTGGGGGCTGTTTTTTGTTTATTTATTTGAAGTCTTATTCCAGAAACCATGGTTTGCATTGGGTTACTTCTTTCATACTACAAACAATTTGCATTCTGCAGACTTAACTAATTATGAAACCAGGTTTGATTTTTCTTGTTGATAATGTCTCTGTTGGAAATGAGATTCACATTCTAGTTTTTTTTTTTTAGTGCATTGTAATCATACATCTTGAAGGATTTCAGGGAGGTTGATGTATACATGCACTCATTGGTCAATTAGCCCTCCCCAATTCCCACCCCCCTGCATCCCCCCTCCCTCCTTCCCATTTTCAGCATAGTGCACTATACTTCTTTACATGCATTATTTTATTCAGTTTTTACACCAAGCCCTTGAGTTCGGTAATGTAATCTGCATTTTATAAGTAAGGAAACTGGAGGGCTGGGGTTGTAGCTCAGTGGTAAAGCGCCTGCCTAGCATGCACGAAGCCCTGGGTTCCATCCTCAACACCGCCAAAAAAATCCCCCAAAAATAAAAAACAGGTTTGGTAGTGCACACCTGCCTGTAATCCTAGTACTTGGGAGGCTGAAATAGGAGGATTGCAGGTTCAAGGCTAACCTAAGCAACTTAGTGAGGCCCTCAGCAACTTAGTGAGACCCTATTTCAAAATTTTAAAAAGTAGCCGGCTGTGGTGGCACATGCTTGTAATCCCAGTACTTGGGAGGCTGAGACAGGAGGATCCGGGTTCGTGGCTAGCCTCAGCTACTTAGTGAGGCTCTCTGCAACTTAGTGAGACCCTGTTTCAAAATAAAGAATAAAAAATAGGGCTGGGTGTGTAGCTCCCGGTAGAATGCCCCTGGGTTCAATCCCCAGTGCCAAAAAATATAAGGAATTAAAAAAAGTGCTAGGGAGTATAGCTTGGAGGTAGAATGCCTCTGGGTTCAATACCTAGTCCAGATAGATAGATACAGATAGATGATAGATAGATAGATATAGAGAGAGAGATAGAGAGATGATAGATAGATAGAAAAGAAATATAGAAAAGTAACTTACCAAAGTCCCCATGCCCGTGATTTGAAAAGCAGGGACTCAGAGCCAAATGTGTCTAATTACAGTTCATACTTTTAGCTATCAGGATATAGCCACCTCCTGTAAGGTGAAGTAGGTTGCCCAGTGACTCAAAGTATATTATTTACCATCTCAGTTCCATGTTCTTTCCATTTTTGTCATACCTCCATTGGAGGTATTTTGCTTTTTCATTTGTTTTTGCTTTTTTGGTTTTTGAGAAGAGAGGGATGAGGGGATAGATTTGAAAGCATAGCCTTCTCTGTGCTTCTTCCCCATTCCACTACCAATGTCATGTACTTACCCTTTTCTTTTTCATTCTTTCTTTCATTGTTGTCCTTCTTTTACCCATTTATTTTTCTTTCTTTCGTTCTTCCTTTTATCTTTTTATAATGGAAATTTTCAAATATATACAAAAGTAGAAAAGTATAATAGACCCCATATTTATCTCTAACATTATTAAGTCATGGCCAATTGTGTTTCATCTATACCTCTCTGTACTCTTTTCATCCTTCCTCCCCCATTATATTGAAGCAAACCCCAGTTGTAGTATTATTTGATCCATAAATTTTCAGTTCGTATCTATAAATTATAAGGACTCATTTTTTAAAAATAACCAGACTAGGTGTGTAGCTCAGGTAGAGAGCATGCGTAGCATTCATGAGGCCCTGGGTTCAATCCTCAGCATCACAAAATAAATAAATAAATGAATAAATAAATAAATAAATAACCAAACTACCATTATCACTTCTTTGAAAATTTAATATTCTAATGATATCTAGTTATTATTTCAAATTTCTTAATCCATAAAATTTTTGTTTTTATTTTTTTTAGTTCAGTGAGATATATGAATTGCAATTGGTTATGTCTTTTAAATAACTTTTTTAGCCAGGCATGGTAATGCACACCTATAATTCCAGTACTTGGGAGGCTGAGATAAAAGGGTTGTAAGTTTGAGGCCAGCCTTGGCAACTTAGTGAGGTTCTATCTCAAAAATAAAAAATGTAAAAAAGGACTGGGGATGGAGCTCAGTGGTAGAGCATCCCTGTGTTCGATATTCAGAACTACAAAATAAATAAATTTATTTTTTGGTTTTTTTGGTTCTGAGGATTGAATCCAGAGGCATTCTACCTCCAAGCTACACCCTCAGCCCGATTTTATTTCTTATTTGGAAACAGGGTCTCTCTAGGTTGCTGAGAGCCTCTTTAAGTTGCTGAGGCTGGCTTTGAATTTGCGATCCTCCTATCTCAGCCTCCCAAGTACTGGGATTACAAGCATGCGCCACCACGCCCGGCTTTTTTTTTTTTTTTACAATTTGGTAAGAATTTATTTCAGGGTCTTGGTACCTGGCAATAATATGTTTAGAGTAACGTGTACTAATTATTTTTATTAATTTTAATTTTTATCATTATAAATATTAATTCACATTAATTGTATAAATTAATGGATCCCATTGTGATATTCCCATACATGCATATATGATGCTTTAATTGGAAGGTATCACCCTGCTCTCTTCCCTCTCTTACCCTCCCCTCTCTTAAATACCTTTTGATCTGTAGATTACTCCTTGTAACTTATTTGATTAATAAATTTGGTCATTTATCATATAGAGTTTCCCACAATCTGAACTTTGCTAATCACATGTCCATGATGTCACTTAATGTATTCCTTCCTCTTTATTTCTTTTTTTTTTTTTTTTTTTTTTTTTTTTTTTTTTTTTTTTTTTTTTTTTTTTTTTTTTTTTTTTTTTTTTTGCGGTACCGGGGATTGAACCCAGGGGCATTCTACCTCCGTGCTACACCCCCGGCCCTATTTTTTATACTTTATTTTGAAACCGGGTCTCACGAAGTTGCGGAGGGCCTCACTAAGTAGAGAGAGGGAGAAAGAGACAGAGAGACAGAGAGAGAGCTGAGGCCGACCGCGAACCTGGATCCTCCGGTCTCTGCCTCCCAAAGTACTGGGATTACAAGCGTGCGCCACCACGCCCGGCTCCTTCCTCTTTATTTCTTAGTAATTGATAGATTTAAAGTAGAGCTGTACAATAGTACTTCCTACAATGATGAAAATATTCTATACCTATATGTGAGCCTCTGACCACATGTGCCAAGTAAATACTTGGAATGTGGTTAAGGAGACTGAGGAACTGAAGTTTTAATTTTATTTCATTTTAATTGATTTAAGTGTAAATTAAATAGCCACACTTGACTAGCAGTTACCATATGAGACAGAGCCAGAGGCTTGATCAGATCGATGTAGGGTTTTATTTTTGTTTTTATTTGTTTGATAATTGCCCCATAAATGGTATTGTATCTAGTTGCCTCTTTTTGTGATATTAACAGTCATTGTTAATTGCCTAAATGCATTAATTCACTAGAGGTTGCAAAAATGGTGACATTCTGACTCTTTTTACTTCTTAGTTATAGTTGGTAGTTTTGGAGAAAAATGTCTACTAAATAATATAACTGGAGATAAATCTTTTTTAACTGTCTTTAGCATTCATGTATTTTACAGTTTCAAGTATTTGCAGGTAAACATGAAGATCTGTCTGATATTTGTAATGATTCATAATTTACTGAGACACCAGATTGTAATTGCATTAATTAGATTCCTGTGTGGCACTGAGTTATTTGGCCTGGTGAGTGAACCGTATCCACTCCTTAGCATCCGTGGTAAAAGATGGCTTTGTCTCTATTATGTGCCCTAATGCTAGTCACACATTTCATTTTCACTACTATCAAGGGTATGACACAGTTTATCTTTTAATTGTCATATATTGACTAAAAGCAATTTGTAGAACATTTAGAATAAATTTATCCTTTTTCCTTCCTTTTCTGTTTCTTTCTCTCAGGCTCTTTCCACCTGCACCCCAAGGTTGATAGATAACCTTGGTCACTTTTGGTCAGTAGAAAAGGGTATAGACTTGCTATATTTGGAATTTTTTTGGTTATTTAACAAACTAACTGACCTTTTAAGAAATGTTGCCTCAGCCGGGCGTAGTGGCACACGCTTGTAATCCCAGTACATGGGAGGCGGAGACCAGAGGATCCCGGTTCACGGCCAGCCTCAGCTACTTAGTGAGGCCCTCCGCAACTTCACGAGACCCAGTTTCAAAATAAAGTATAAAAAATACGGCTGGGCGTATAGCTCGGAGATAGAATGCCCCTGGGTTCAATCCCCGGTACAGCAAAAAAAAAAAAAAAAAAAAAAAATGTTGCCTCAGCTTAATTTAGATCCTCCCAAAGGTTTTCCATTTATAAAAGGAAGTTGCAAAATATTCTAGACAAAAGATAAGTCTAGAGGATAATAAATTATCCCCTTCTTATTTCTTATAGAAAAAAAAATGCCACAACACTTTTTTTTTGATCCAATAGATTTTCTCTTCAAAAAGTGAATCCCGACTAAAACATCTGTTACAACGAGCCCCAGATTATTGCCCAGAAACAATGGTAAGTCAGTGTGGTTGGGATTTATGGTCAGAGTAACAGATTTAACTAGGTATTTTTCAAATTCCTCACACAAAGTGCTAGGTAGAATATGATCTTTCATCTTTATGTTATCTATCTTAGGATGTAGGTCTAAAAACAATCTTAAATATACATGTATTCAGCCTTTAAATTTCACTGTAATATTTTATCTGGAACTTGGAAATGTATTAATTACTTTATTTTGACTAATTTTATGAAAACTATAACTAAGTCTTATTTTTATTTTTATTTTAAAAAGTTGAATTTGGGATAAGAGAAGACATTTCTATCTTTCCATTTTATGTCATACTACAGTTATATTCCTTGTCCATCTGAATTAAGTAACTTAAAATGTCTCCAGTGCTTAGGCTGTCCTCAGTATTTGGGATGCCCTTGGACCAGCCAAGAAAGCCTTAGTTTGCATGGAAGAACCTCTTTATGAGAACCTCTGGCTTATATTATATGGAAGGGGGAAAAAATTGATGGTCAAACAGCTCTGGCTGACATATTTTCCTTAAGTTACCCAGTAGACATTTTCATCTCTGTGCTAGGAAACAGTAATTTCAATAAGTATCCTGAGTTACCAGACTCATCCTTAGTACTTTTAGATGGGAAAATCAGAAAAGTGTAAGCAATATTTTTGTATCTCAGCTTATTGTTTTTTTCCTGAATGATGTGCTTTTAGCCCTTAACGTTGACTCTATGAAATAGCCATAATCAAATTAGCTGTACATAATTTCTGTAGAAATTAAATGTCATATATATAAATTGGTTATCTACATAAAAAACCTTTTGGTGATTGCAATTTCAGGTTGAAATTTGGAGTTGTATGAATTCATCTTTGCCAGGTAAGCAGTAGAAGTGTAACATTTAGCATTTCAATTTTGTGACTTTTTTTAGCATTTCAATTTTTCTTATTTTGTGAATAGAAAATCTGTCTCATAGTCCTAGAACCTAATTTTTAACTATGGAGTTTTTATCTTCCCCTTCCCTTTAGCACCCAAATTTTCAAATATGGAGTTTATCCTCATCTATTCAGTCCTTAACTTTGTACTCATATCTTCACTTCTACCATTCTCCTGAAACTTGTCTTCGAAAGATCACTAGGATCTCCTGATTCCTAGATCTTGTGGCTTTTTCTCAGTATTTACTCTCTGATTTTCCCATTACACTTTGTATTATTGATCACCACCTCCTTATGATTTCTTGTTGGCCTTAGAACTTTATTCTTTCTTACCTTTCTCCTCTTACATGCCATAAGATCTGTAGTTATTCCTGTATTTAGTGCTCTCCCTTCTCTCTCCACACCCACCCTGCTAATCTCATTCCTTCCCAGAACTGTTAACTAATCAGCTAGGAAAAGAAACTCTCAAATCCGATTTGTTGTTTGTGACTTACCGACATCTCTACCTGGATTCTGCATTAAGGTGGCATCCGGAGTGCAAATCCAAAATCATAACTGACCCTTTTGTGAATGACACTAGATAGACTGGAAACCCACAGGTTATCTCTGATTCTTTTTTCTTTTCTAGTTCCATTGACTCTCTTCACTTGCAAAATCTTGTCTTCTCTATTCCTAGTTCAGTTTTTGTTATTGTACTCTTGGGATAGAATATACTGTATTCCTCTTCCCCACCCCCTTCAGGAAGGAACCCCTCAGAGGATAGCCACTTCTTTTGGAATAAAGCCTAAACTCCTTAGCATGGCATTCATGATCTTCTAGAACTGAAGTTCATTATCCAGCCCTGGTTCAAGTTAATGTCTTGGAAAAAAAAAAGAATACCTTCTATATCTCTGAATTCGAAAGGCTGCCATACTGTTTGAAGTTTGCATTTCAAGTGAATTAGACTATTTGTCTTCCTGGAATTGCCCACCTCCTTCCTTGTTCTCCTAGTTATCTTTCTACCTACTTACTCTCCTGGAATTACACACACACACACACACACACACACACACACACACACACACACACACCACTGTTCCTACCAAACTGTAATCTCTATACTATAATGGAATAAATCATGTATTTTATCTATTTTATAATTTCATAGTCCACATAGCACCAAATAGAGTACCTTGTACATAGTAAGACTCAATGTAAAACCTTGTTGAATTAGTGTCATTCTGAACTACATAATGATGTGATATTACAATGCACCAATAAAAGTATTAAAAATATATTTTCTAAGACCACCAGATGCATGGAAACAACAATTATATTATATATTTAACAGTTTGCAGAATTTATGACCTACATGGATTCTATTTATAATTCTTTCTAACATACGAGAGATTCTAAATCGCAAGCAACAACAATTTAGAGGAAACTCTACTGGGCAGTGGAGCTAGATGGGAGACTGTTGCCCTTTATACCCTTAAAGAAACTTATGAAGTGCAGTATTTTTAGTCAGATTTTATAATTGAAGTGATTTATATTTAATCAACTTTGGGGACAATTTATAATTGTATTTTGAGAGCTTTATCTCTAAAGCTCATTTGTTTGCTTTTGTTTTGCTTTTTTTAAGTAGAATGCTCTATTTGTTGTATTAAGTCTCATTTAAATAACTGTTACCTATTACCTTTAATTCTTAACTTTTGTGTGTGTGTGTGGTACCGGGGATTGAACCCAGGGGCCTTCTACCTCTGAGCTATACTCCCGGCCCAATTTTATATTTTATTTGGAAACAGGGTCTCACTAAGTTGCGGAGGGCCTCACAAGTTGCTGAGGCTGTCTTCGAACCTGTGATCCTCCTGTCTCAGCCTCACAAGTACTGGGATTACAAGGGTGCGCCACCACGCCCGGCTAAATCTTAACTTTTTTAAAAATATAAATAATCTAATTTAATGCAGATGTGGACCTATAGATCTATGTATTACACAGAAGTAGCATAGAGCATTTCTTAAAACGGAGGAATTTGCAGCATTCCTACAAACATAAGTTTTTCTCCCTTTCATAGTCTTCTTTTTTTCTTTTAATTTTGCAGTACTGGGATTTGAACCTAGGAGCATGCTACCACTGACCTTTATCCTCAGCCCTTTTTGCTTTTTATTTTGAGACAGAGTCTTGCTAAGTTGACCAAGCTGGCCTTAAACATACAATTCTCCTGTCTCAACCTTCTAAGTAGCTGAGATTATAGGGGTGCCCCACCACACCCAGCTCCATAGTTATTTCTTGTCTCTCCTAATTACATGTGAGGAGTCATTTATTGACATTTATGACTGTAAAAGGTATCTAAAAGCATATTAAAGGCTTTTTATAATTTTATCATCTTTTAATTACAAAGTAATTTGGTTGGAGAAATCACTACTGTGCATAAATTGAACCAAAATAATACAGAGTCTTTTAGCCCCATGATTAAGTGTGCCCATCAAAGCCAGAACTGACTCATAGAAATTGTTCCTGCATGTTTTTCTAAGTATTGATTTTTTAAAAAGATCATGGGTTTTATACTATTCTACATGTTTAATATTTTGAACACAATAATGCTTGTATTCTTGTTTGCTTGTTTGGTTAAATTAGAGTCTTTTCCTCTGAGTCAGTGTAAAAATAAGGAAGTGGCCTCTCCCCTGCTTTCCTTACCCTGTATTTCCTGTGATAGAGATGCTACCAAACCAAGAGTGAGAATGACTTAAAGAGAATTTAGGTTGAACATGGGGGAAAAGAAAAGTACTTGATAATTATGCTGTCCCTAAGGACCCTGATGGCATTGGGAGTAAGGGTGAAGGGAGAGGGTTAATAATTTGAAGGTGTACTGTCTGGGCTAGCTTTTGCATGGACACCCACTTTGACTTTTAGTGGTACTCATGAAACATTTTGGTGTGGTATCTGTGTTTTTCGATACTTGTGACCAAAACCTTTGAACATTTTGTTTTTAAGGTGTGTTTAAGAAGTCTGATGGCTGGGTTGGCTTAGGCTGCTGTGAACTGGCTATTGCCTTGGAGTGTCGACAGGCATGCAAGCAGGTAACACCTGGCAATTAGGCTTGTAAGCATCATGGAGTGCGACTTTGGTTTTAGCTGTGCATATATTTTAGGCCTTGCCTATTTCATAGCTTTGGAGAGTTGACTCACAGAAACTGCAGATTTAGCATTTCTTGCATAGACCATTTCCTTTTAGACTTGCTTCCCATTATGACTGCTGCACGTAAGACCCTCAGTCTTCTCTTATTTTTCTTGTCTTTCTTTCCTTCAGACATGCAAAGAAAGAATTTTATAGGAACCAAGGCCTTTGCTCATGGTCATTTTGAGTCAATATTAAGTGGCTCCAAATGGTCATAGAAATTTAGGGTTTGCTTGGATGAGAGCAGTTGACCCAGTTGGCCTATTTCATTTTCATCTTCCCTTCTCTTTCATCATGGCTTTACTCTGAGTGTGTCCTCGTGTTCCTTCTCTGATCCTAAGGGGAGTATGACTCCTGCAGTGAGTTATGGCTTCTCTTTGATTTGATACGTCTTTGATCCAATTCAAGCTAGGCTCATGAATTCTTCCTTACTGCTTATTTTCATGGTGTCTCCTCAGAATGGGAAATCTGGCCCCTTGTCTTCTCCATTCCAGGTGTTGGGAGTAGACTTAACTGGAAAACTAGTTGTTTAGATGGTTGTTTAAATGGACCTGAAACCACAGCTGGAAAGCCTTCTCTTATTTTCTCCTTCTAGGGACTGGTCTCTGGACAGGAGTATATCAGACATGGTATCACCTTTTACATGGACCACTGTACCATAGTCTGAGCGGCACTCTTTGGGCAGCACAAGGCTTAGCTATCTGCTGTTCTCCTCTAGGCATTGAAATGAAGCTGATTTGAACTGTACTGGGTATAAGCACTTACCAGCCCACTCTGCTTCTTGCCTTCCCTGGCTTCCTCTTCACCTGGCTTGTTCTAAATTGCATGGGCCTAGGCAAAAGAATAGGAGGAAATGAAACAAGGGACCAGAGCCCATGGCTCTGGAATTGTCTCTAAATGGAGACCGATGTCATGTGGAAGGATAACCACTTCTCAGCAGATTTGTCTAGTTTTACATAGAAATGGGTACTTAAATGAGGTAAATACCAGTTTCTTCATCTGTGGAGGGGATAATATCTTCTTCATAAACTTAAGAGAATTACATAAACGTAGCTTTTGTTAATTGCCTGACATAATACCCTTTCCTTCTTTAGTTGTCCTCTCCCAATTTCTGAGGAAATTGGCTCAATACGTTCAGTATAAAAGCTTTGAATATGAAGGGTTGAAAAGAAAAGAAAAAAAAAAAAAGAAAAGAAAAATTTAAGTGTCCTGGCAGAGCTTCACAAGAAAATTTGCTGTGGCAGAGCTTCACAAGAAAATTTGCTAGAGTGGAATTCAACTAAAAAAAAAGTCTTCTGATTTACATTTCCTTCAAAGTCATCTAGTTTCCGAAATAACAAAAGAACCACGTTATTATGTGAGATTAAAACCATAAAAGACAGGGTGAAGTTCTAGCACATTGAATAGGTCCTATGGTGATGTTTGTTTTAAAGATACTGCATGAAATTTGTTGTTTTAAGAACTTCTTTTTTTTAAGAAATTTTTTGTTTTAAGAACTCTTAAATATTTAAGCTGGGCGTGGTGGCACATGCTTGTACTCCCAGTACTTGGGAGACTGAGACAGGAAGGATCCAAGGTTCAAGGACAGCCTCAGTAAGTAGTGAGACTCTTATCAGCCTAGTGAGACCCTGTTTCCAAATAAAAATAAAATAGGAGCCGGGCATGGTGGCTCATGCTTGTAATCCCAGTACTTGGGAGGCTGAGACAGGAGGATTGCAGGTTCACGGCCAGCCTCAGCTACTTAGGCCCTCCGCAACTTAGTGAGACCCTGTTTCAAAATAAAGAATAAAAATAGGGCTGGGAGTGTAGCTCAGAGGTAGAATGCACCTGGGTTCCATCCCCAGTACCACAAAAATAAATAAATAAAATAGGACTGAGGATGTAGCTTGGAGGTAGAAGGCGATTGGGTTAAATCCCCAGTACCACAATTAAATAAATAATAAATAAATAAATAAATAAATATTTAAGTTAAGGTTTTCCTTGATAAAATAAAAATATTATACCAGCAATTAACATATGCTTATACTAATTTGTGTTCTTTTTTTGTCCTGTGCTAAATTGCATGTATAATAAATTAATGGAGAAATTTGTTGGCTTTTAGGCATCTTCAAAGAATGATATTTCCAAAGTTTGCAGAAAAGAATATGAGGTATGCATTTTACTTAACAAATATGAGTAGAATTTGCATGTTATCAGAATTGAGAAAATCACTTAAATTTTTAAAAGAATTAATTTTTACACAAATTGCCTTTTACCTTAACAGAAAATCTAGCTTTCACAGAAATGCCATTTACTTTGTTTAGAAATGTTATGACTTTAATTGCTTTTTGTTTAAATTAAGTATTAATTTCAAAGAAATGCCTGAATCTCACATAGAAAGGATTTAACTCATACTGTTTCATAACAAAGCAACTGGTTTTACCCCAAGATTGAAATAGTTTTTCTTAGGTTCTGTACCCTCTTTTTGCCCCTTTTGCTATCTCTTGACCCATCTGGCATTCTTTTTGTAAACTACCTCTATCATAAAGAAATGTAAACAAAGAAACAAAATCAAACTGCTAGTGTGAGTAGGTTCAAACTTTCCTAAAATCTTGCATTTGGAAAAAAAATACTACATTATAAAGGCTGTATTAAATCTGAAACTCTTGTCTCCCAATCATAAGATTTCAAATACTGTGGTATCTAGATAGGGAAGTTATTAGAGCAGGAGTAGAGGTGTTTTTTTACATCAAACAAATATATGCAGAAGATTGTCCTTGATATGAAAAAGCTCCTTTTGGGGGCTAGAAAAGGTTTGTTTTCTCAAGCCCCGCTGTTAAATGTGACAATTTTATTGTTTTTCCTAGTGTAAGGTCATGTAATTAAGGAGACTTAAGTGCACATGCCTCATTCATCATTTTTATATCTAAACATTGGGATTCCTATTGCTTTTAATAGTTTGTGTTCTCTTGAAGAAGAAAGAGTAACTCTTTAATTGCATCTAGATTATAGTTCTGATTTTTTTCTTTCCTCAAAGCCTATAATTATATCTCTTAACATTTTTAAACTGGAAAGTCTTTTTTGTCTTTTGTCTCCTTGTACTGTTTGCTAAGTTATATCTGTTCCTCTGAAGACAGATTTCCAAATTAACTGCAACTCTCCTCTGTTCTTATTAAAGGAGCCTTGCTACAAAGAAGTAAAAGATCTTTCTTTTTTCTCTCTCTCTACCTTTGAAACGACCAGTTTGGATTTCTCCTGAACATAGATGCTAACTATAATAATTCCTTCTTTTCTCCACATGATGTCTGACACTATCCATCTCCTATAGCCTGTCCTCCATACTATTGTTGTGCTTCCTTCTCTTGTCTGGATTTCTGCATTGCCCTAGGAAGTCTGGCAGTATGTGTTGATGAAGGACGGGACAGGAAAGGTAAGAGAGACAAACAGTGTCCATTGACAGAAATAAGAACAGTTTGCTTTTCCCAGTCTGACCTCCCTTATTTGGCCTAGAATTAAGCAAGTATTTTCCAAAAGTCTATGTGACAAGTGAGTTCTTTATTCTTATAATAAAAGCTGACCCCACAAATTATTCAAGATAATTTAAGATTCAGTTTGTTTTATTACATGTTATTAGGCCAGGTATGGTGGCGCACACCTGTAATCCCAGTACTTGGATGGCTGAGCTAGGAGGATCTCAGGTTCAAGGCCACCTCTGCAATTTAGTGAGGCTGTTAACAATTTAGTGAGAACCTGTTTGGGGGTCTGTTGTTTTTTTTTCGGTACTAGGGCACTGAACCCAGGGACATTCTACCTCTGAGGTACACCCCCAGCCCTATATTTTATTCTTTATTTTGAAACAGGGTCTCACTAAGTTGTGGAGGGCCTCACTAAGCAACTGAGGCTGGCTGCAAACCCGGATCCTCTAGTCTCAGCCTCCCAAGTACTGGGATTACAAGCATACACCACCACGCCCAGCTGAGAACCTGTTTTAAAATAAAAATGTAAATAGGGCTGGGGATGTAGCTCAGAGGAAGAATGCCCCTGGGTTTGACCCCCAGTACCACAAAAATAAAAAAATTTAAGGGGAAGATTTTCTTACATATTATTTAGAAATAAAGAAAAGCACAAGCACTGAAAAAGGGTCCTACATTATAAACCCCAAATAATAGTCATTGTTGAAGTCTAATCCAAAGATACTGGCTATTTGTTATAATGCAAATTGGGTAAATTTGGTGTAAATACAGCCTATTTTAACTCTTTGGTTGTGAATGAACATCAAAAACTGGCCTTGTGGTATCTTTTCCTGAACCCTGGAGTGGTCCCTGGGGTGAACTTCTAGATAGATAGGTAAGCCATTCCTTTAGGCTTACAATTTTAGGGGTGGCATTCCCCTGAAGAATGGTTTTCTGTAGTTTGATTAGAGATTCAGAAAATTACACTTGGAGGAATTTATCTTTATTTGAAAGCTTCTGCAGAGTTCCTTTTGAGGGGATTTCCCAAGAAATTTACTTAAATGAACAAAGTTTTTTTTTTTTTTTTTTGCGGTACCGGGGATTGAACCCAGGGGTGTTCTACCACCGCGCTACACCCCCGGCCCTATTTTTTATACTTTGTTTTTGAAACCGGGTCTCACGAAGTTGCGGAGGGCCTCACTAAGTAGAGAGAGA
>PVJS01028854.1:0-25213 GCA_004027185.1 Glis glis
TGATGTTGGTATATTTTCACATGTACATATTATTTATGATAGTAATTCCATTAATTCCCTTCTTTCTTGCCCTCCCCCTTCCCTTGTACCACTTCCCTTGTTCCGCTGAAGGTTCTCCATTATGAACCAGAGTCCCTTGTGTGACCCTACTACTCCTTAGGTTGCGCATATTAATGAAAACATATGTCCCTTCTTTTTTTGTGATTGACTAATGTTCTCCAGATCCTTGTACTTTCTTGCAAATGATGTTATTTTGTTCTTCTTTATTGCTGAGTAGAATTCCATTGTGTGTATTTCCCACAATTTTGTGGTCCACTCATCTGTTGATGGACACCTAGGTTGCTTCCATGATTTGGCCACTGTGAATTGTGCTGCTATGAGCATGTCTACGTCCATACCACCCTGAATGTGCTCGATCTCGTCCATTTCTAATAGAGGGGTATTAAAGTCTCCAATTATAAATTAATCTGTTTCCACTTGAAGGTCTATCATCTTTTGCCTTGCATACTTTTTAAACATTTGTTTGGTAGCCAGATATGGTGGCACATGCCTGTCATCCCAGTACTTGGGATGGGAAACTGAGATAGGAGGATTGCAGGTTTGAGACAAGCCTCAGCAACTTAGTGAGACCCTCAGCAACTTAGCAAGACCCTTTCTCAAAAAAAAAAAAAAGGCTGGGAATATAGCTGGGGGTAGAACACTCCTGGGCTCAATCCCCAGTACCAAAAAAAAAAAAAAGAGAAAGTTTTATTGGTGCATAAAAGTTATACATAGTAGTGGGATTCATTGTGACATGTATGCAACCTTTGTATATGTGCATAACATAATTTGATACTGGTCTTCCCAAGTACCTCTCCATTTCCTCCCCTCTTCTATCCTACTAGTCTTCCTTTTGTTTTCATGAGATCCCCCTTTTCCTTTCTAGCTTTCATATATGAAAGAAAACATATGGCCCTTGGCTTTTTTATTCTAGCCTATTTTACTTAACATGATGTTCTCTGGTTCCAACCATTTTCTTGAAAAAGTCATAATTTCACCATTCTATGACTGAATAAAACTCCATTTTCTTATCCGTTCATTTGTTGATGGACCTAGACTGGTTCTATAACTTAGCTCATATATTTTGATGCTGTATTGTTAGGCACATACACATCAAATATTGTTATGTGTCCTTGTAGTATTTAGTCCTTTATCATTATATAAACTTAATAAATATCCCTTTATTATTTTTAATGCTCCTCTTTATTTCTGACAAATTTCCTCTCTTTGAAGTCTGCTTTGTCTGAAATTAATATAGCTGCATCTAGTTGGTAATAACATGCCCTATGGTGTTTTAGAGAATAATGTTTTGTTTTCATGATGTGAGTGATATGTTACCATTCTTTTGACATCAATCATTTCAAGTTGAAAGAAAAAGAAATCAAATACCTTGAGTATAGATATGATAAGGTCTTTAAAAGTAAAAAAATATTAGATTTTTTTACTCAAATTGAAAAAAAAACCATTGAAGCATCCTACAAATTTTAATTTCTAAACAAGTAAACATCAGCCTCCATAACCCATCAAAGCAAAAAAGTGTCTCGAGTCCTTCTTATTCTTCTTATTAAAGTGGAAAAGTCCTGGAGGCCCAAAAGTGAGACGGCCACAGTGGGACATGCCCAGCAGTGACCCGCCATGTGACCTCACAAGGAGCCATTGTGAGGGAGTCCCCAGGATCGGCTATATAAGGCTCTTGCCACAGCTGGCTTTTGTCCATTAGTACAGGGAGCTCTTGGTGGTGACCTGTCAGACTCCTAGATACTTAGCGCTTTTGGTGGACTGGTGGATTTGGATCTGATTTGTTGGTTTGGGCTTTTGACTGTTGTTTTGTGCGTGTGTTTGTTTGTCTGGGTTTGTTATTTTGCTGTATTTTTGTTTGTTGTTTGTTTTTTTAGATAGCATCATTAGTTGCTATTATAGCTTTTGATGGAAAGTGCTAGGAGAGAGAGTAGAGAGGCCTGGCCAGGCCTTTGGGCCAGCTCTTCCAGTGAGGATGTCCTCATGGACAATTATATAGTCCTGAGGGACATTGGTGGAGGTGGTTTTGGCCAGGTCAAACTGGCCTCACCATATCCTCATGGGGACCAAGATGGCTGTAAAGGCCTTGCCTTCGTTTAGGGGTACCCAGTCGTTCGAGTCGAAATTGCTATCATGAGGGCAGTGGAGCATTCGAACATCGTCTAGCTGTTTGAGGTCATAGACATGGCCGACTTCACCTACCAGGTCACGGAGCACATGAGCGAGGGTGGGGGGGGTGGGGGGATGGGGGGGAGGCAGCTGCTGCACTACGTCAGGGAGTCCAGTAACTTGGCGGAGGCCACGACTTGTTCTGGCAAGTCGTTAGTGGTATGCTACTTGCACAAGAGAGGCATCCTGCACAGAGACCTGAAGCCGCATAACATCCTCCTGGACTCCAAAAAGAATATCAAACTCATTGATTTTGGGCTGAGCTGCCCCTTCAAGGCCGGGCACAAGCTGATGGGTATCTGCGGCATTCCCCGCTACTGTGCCCCAGAGGTCTACATGGGCAAAGGATAGGCCCTGAGGTAGACCTCTGGAGCCTGGGGGTCATCCTCTTCTTCATGCTTGTAAGCTACATCCCGTTCACAGGCACCACCATAGAGCAGCTACAGGAGAAGGCGCAGAAGGGAAGGTTCTGGGTGCCCCCTCACATCACCATACAGCCACGATTCCTCATCAGCAGGTTACTGACTGTTAACCAGGAGGTGAGGGCCACCATGGATGAACTCCTGGAGCACTCGTGGAATGCTCCCGGTAAGGAGCGTTCACCTCCTCCTAGGGAGCTGCTCGCTAAACTCCCCAACCCTGCAATCCTCAGAGTCATGCGCTGCCTGGGTTACAACCCACACCAGACCTGGCAGTCAGTCAGGAACAGGAAATGTGACAACGCAATGGCTACATACCTGCTCATCGGATGCCACGTGAGCGACGGGGCAGGGTGCACCTTCCAGGCTGTGCCCAAGGTTCGGTGTGTCACCCGCCTCCATCCCCAGCAGATCCTTCTGCCTTCCTTCTGCCGCCCAAGAGGAGAGCCAGCCAGCCTGACCTTCACACCTGGTTTCTGTCCTCTAAGGAGGACACACAGTCGAGGCGGAAGAGACAGCCTGCCTACCATCCCCTGAGCTGCCCACCAAAGAGGACCCCCACTCCCAGCGCCGCCCCCCAGGCCAGCACCCGGCAACCCCGTCGTGAGCCCACCTCCATAAGGACAGGAAGTGCTGGAGGCAGGTCACCGGGAGGATTGTGACCCGCATCATCCGCACGTGCTGCTGCTGAGTGCTGGCCCCCGGAGCCAATAGAGCTGCTCCAGAGAGAGGGGGGCAGAGGCGCCCCAGACTATTCAACAACAGAATGGCTCGAGAGAGACCAGGTGGATGAAACCAACTCCAGGATCCTGACTTCAGCCAGAGTGCACTGAGCTGCTGGACGCACTCCAACTGCCAACTGCCACTGCCACAGGCTTCTCCACACAGATTCCCGTCGAGAGGCCCCACCTGGGAGAACCAGAGACTTTTTCCCAAGAAACTCCCCTTTACCCTGAAATGACTACTGTTTCTTATGAATTTTATGAGATGCTTCTTAATTTGTATGTCTCATGAATCTTATAAAAGTGGTGCCCCTGAAAGGAGATCATTAAAAAAAAACTCCAATAAGAACTTTAATAAAAATTTCTCAACTCTTTGGGGTGGGAACAGATAGGTAAAATATAAAATGCCTTTTTCAGTGTAAGTTTCAGATAAAGGAATAAATTTTTTGTGTGTGTTACTGGGGATTGAACCCATGGGGCCTTCTACCTCTGAGCTATACCCCCAGCCCTATTTTTTTATTTATATTGAAACAGGGTTTCACTAAGTTGTGGAGGCCTCACTAAGTAGCTGAGGCTGGCCACGAACCAGTGATCCTATTTCAGTCTCCCAAGGGCTGGGATTACAAGTGTGTGCCACCACAACCAGTTTAGGAATATTTAGTAGAAAAATTCATAGTGATTGGTAGTGCTTGAGGAATGTCATTGAATCTCTAAGGTTTCAAACTAGGGGCAGAGGGGACAGTCATTGAATAAAAACAGAGGCTGAGCCAGGTGTGGTAGTACACACCTGTAACACCAGCACACAGGGGACAGTATTGAATAAAAATGGAGGCTGAGCTGGGTGTAGTGGTGCACAACCTGTAATACTAGTACTTGGATAGGCTAAGGAAAGAGGATCACAGGTTCAAGGACAGCTTTAGCAACTTAGTGAGATCCTGTTTCAAAATAAAAAATGAAAAGGACCAGGGGTGTAGCTCAGTAGTAGAACACCTAGTACCAAATAAAAAGAGACTGGGTGAGGAAGAAAATTCTGAAAACAAAAAGGATAAGGTTTGAGGTTCTGCTGAAATGTTTGGGAAATATCCAGCTCTCACATGCCGATGATAGCCAGAGACATGGGAATAGAGGGATTTGTCGGTGGACAAATGAATATGACTACTCAAAGGGTTGTGGGAGGGACAGGAGAGATTAGCTCAGGATAGAGAGTCCAGGAGGATGAGGAGTTCCATAGAAGGAGTCCCAATGACAGGTGCCAATAACTGCTATGGTTAGATATAGACTGTCCCCTGAGAGCTCATGTATTAATTCAGTGTTGATGTCATTAAGTCATGAGGTTTGTCACCTCATCAGTGTGTAAATCCATTGTGATGGGTTCACTGGGCGGCAAGCTAGGCAGGTGTGGCTGGAGAAGGTGGCCCCGGGCATGGGACTATGTTTAGAGACTATGCTTTTGTCTTTGAATTCCCTTGCTTCCTTGCTGTCTTCCTTCTGGCCTTGAGCTCCGCACATATAACCAGGCCTGACATGGACTGAAACTCAGAGATCTCCAAAAACTGTGAGCAAATCTGTGCTAGTAGCATTCGGTGTGCATTTTCATCCCCTTGTGTATCTCCTTAGTGTCATTGATACCAGACAGCTGGAAGTGCATTTCACAGACTCCTATGCTGGCTGGGTTCCAGGGACAGTTTTGGTTTTGCTGAGGTGAGTCTGAATGGGATCTAGAAGGCTCTGGGAGATGGAAACTGATAGGTCGGGTCCCCTCCTTTCCCCCTTCCCTTGCAGTCCCCTGCAGCTGGGACAGGAAACCCCTAAGCCCGGAAATCCAGAAGCAGAGACGTGGCAAAGTGTAAATCTCACAAGAGAATCAGCATACCTCATCTCGCAAGGAAACCAGCATCTCCCCGCCTTGCTGACCTCATCCCCAGACCCTGGTATAAAAATGCTCTCACCTCCTCTCTCGGGCACGACTCTGCTGACCAAGAGGCCATTCGGTTAACAAACTTCACCCGGGAGTGCAATAAAGTGCCTGCCTTTTACATCCCTTGGCTAAACCTCGCCTTCTTTGCGACCCCCAGCTAGATTTGGGGTTACATTTGGTGCATTGGCCGGGAAGCTGAGGCCGGAGGAAGCAAGAGTGGAGGTTTATCCCTTGGCCCAGGACCCCTTCCCATGGCCCTGGGCCTCAGCCCTCCTCTTGGCTCCCCAAACCTGGGCTCTCCGACCTCCGATTGGACTAGCCGCTCACAGACGGGGTGAGTTCCTTTCCCTACCTCTGGTTTGCGGGTTACCATCTCCGGCTTCTCTGTTCCTCCAAAAGCACAGACGCATCAGAGTTGCCCCCCGGACAACCAGGTTGTCCTCCAGCCCTGGGAAAGGGGTGAAGACGTCCCCCCCTTGGCCTCACTGCCAAACGTTGACCAGGGTAACGAGGACACCTGTCTACTGCTCTTCATTTCCGCCCAACGTTGACCAGGATAACAGGGACGCTTGTGTCCTGCTCTTCGTTCCCACCTGCAGAGTAGACATGGGAAACCAAAATTCCAAAGGGGACCCCCAGTTCCCTCTGGGTTGTCTCCTAGCTACTCTCCAAACCTTGGGGCTATTGGTGGATTTACGCCCTAAGCGCCTCCGTTTCTATTGCAATACGGCATGGCCTCACTATAAATTGGACAATGGCTCTCGTTGGCCCGAAAATGGAACTCTCAACTTTAACATCCTGACTGATGTCAGCAATTTTTGTGAGTGGTCTGGAAAATGGTCAGAAATCCCTTCTATTCAGGCGTTTTTCTCCTTGCGCTCCCGCCCTTCCCTTTGTTCTCATTGCTCCACTGCACAAGTCCTGCTGGCTCAGGACACTTCCGCTTCCTCTCCCAACCCCCTACCTCAACGACCGACACTTCCTGACCCCATGGAGTCACAGCTGCCATCTTCTGACTCCAACCCCAACCCACAGGATCTCTCTTCACCACCCTGACCACCGCCCTATTCTTTTTTTTATTTTTTTGTGGTACCGGGGATTGAACCTAGGGGCGTTCTACCTCCGCGCTACACCCCCGGCCCTATTTTTTTTTACTTTATTTTGAAACAGGGTCTCACGAAGTTGCGGAGGGCCTCACTAAGGAGAGAGAGAGAGAGAGAGAGAGAGAGAGAGAGCTGAGGCTGGCCACGAACCCGGATCCTCCGGTCTTTGCCTCCCAAAGTACTTCTCCCTTCCCCACCTGCCAACACCCCACCTTGTACACCACCCTCACCTCCCTCCCCCACCCCTCCGGTTTCCTCTATCTACCCCTCGCCCTCGGGCCTTACCCTGTCCCCTGTCACCCCTCCGACACCGTCCCACCCTAACCCCCTTCTCTCCCCCTCCTTCCTCCCTTAAGGGGCCCTCCCTCACCTACCCTCCCCTTCCCCTGTAAGCCACCATACTCGCTCCCGGGACCCTTCCTCGCTCATGGCTCCCCTCCGCAAGGTGTCTGGCATGGAAAGCTTAGTCCGCATATGACCTCACCTGGCAAGATCTTCACGTAATCTTAACCTCCACCTTAACCCCTGATGAGCGTGATCGCATCTTGAGGGCCGCTCAAGAGCGGGCTGACCAAGCCCATCTAACTGACCCTACACTGCCCACCGGGGTGGTCGCTGTCCCCTCCAAGGACCCCCCTGGGATCACCAGTGGTGACGGAGAGGGACTAAGAAAGAGGGACTATATGATTCTGTGCCTTCTTGATGGTATGCGGGTTACCTCCCATAAAGCAGTTCATTATGATAAACTCAGGGAAATTACCCAGGGTCCGGATGAAAACCTGGCCGTTTTTCTAAATCAGCTTAGGGACGCGTTCACCCTCTACACTCGCCTGGATGGATCTGTAGTGCTAGCAACCCATTTCATTGGGCAGTCGGCCCCAGATATTCGGAGAAAATTAAAAAAGGCAGAGGACAGCCCTCAAACCTCTATTCAAGATCTGGTGAAAATGGCCTTCAAGGTTTTTAACACCCGAGAGAAACAGGCTGAAGTAGAGCGTGCCACCCAGCTACAGCAAAAGGTAAATCTGCAAACCCAAGCTTTGGCAGCAGCCCTGCGGCCGGCGGTGGCGACTCAGTCCTCTAGACGACGAGCGCCATCTAGGGGTGAAGGACAGAGACGCTGCCCACTACCGCGATCGCCAACCAGACCGTGCCCGGCATGCGGCCAGGAGGGCCACTGGGAAAGTGATTGCCCTTGGGAAAGTGGCGAGCCCCCAGCGCCTCAATGCAGGGGGACCACCCTTCCAGGCCAGGCCCCGCCGCTGGCCCTGCTCCATTTGGCCAAAGACTGATGGCTGAAGACTGACGGCTCCCGGACTCGTCGACCCCCATCCCCCTTGCCGAGCACAGGGTAACTCTCAAGGTAGCGGGAAGCCCATCTCCTTTCTGGTTGACATGGGGCTACCTACTCAGTGCTTCCATCCTTTTCGGGTCCTAGTTTCCCTTCTCCAATCTCGGTTCAGGGAATTGACAGCCCTCCTGCCCTCACACTATGGGCCCCCGTTTTTGCCACCTGGAAAATTTTGTAGTTGCCCATTCATTCTTAATTATCCCCTCCTGCTCTACCCCCCTTTTGGGAAGAGATTTTTTTAACCAAAGTTGGGGCTGAACTTTCATTTCGCTCCCTCGTCGCTTCTCCCAATATGCTCCTAATGGCCGTTTTTACCGACAATGCCCAGGTTACTAAACCTCCCCTCCCTACAGATTTGGTGGGCCCTATTGTGCAGGATACCACTACTCCAGTCATAGCAACCCACCATACCCCGGTCCCCCCGGTCCAAACTGTCCTCCGCGATCCCACTATTTTCCCCACTTGCTCTCAGTTCTCTATTTCCCTCCATCACCAACGTGGGCTTAAACCTATCATTTCTCATCTCCTTGCCCAGGGCTTAATCATTCCCATTAATTCTCCTTATAATACCCCCATTCTCCCAGTTAAAAAGCCTAACAGTACTTATCGCCCAGTACAAGACCTCCACTTAATGATGCGGTAGTCCCAATACACCCAGTGGTTCCCAATCCTTATACCCTCCTATCTCAGATCCCTCCTGCCACCACTCACTTCTCAGTTGTTGACCTCAAAGATGTTTTCTATAGTATCCCTCTACACCCCAATCCCTACCTGCTTTTCGCCTTTACATGGGAGGACCCTGATACCCAGGTTGCTCAACAACTCACCTGGACTGTCCTTCCCCCAAATCCCTACCTTTTTGGTCAGGTTATAGTGCAAGTCCTCCTCCACCGCCCCCCAGCCCCAAGTTCTCTACTACAATATGTGGATGAACTCCTCTTATGTAGCTCCTCCCTTGATATGTCTAAGTACCACACTGCCCTTCTCCTTAATTTCTTCGGTGGCATAGGTTACAGGGTGACCCCACATAAAGCCTAGTTATCTCTGCCAGAGGTGCAGTACCTAGGCCTACATCTCACCCCAAACACCTGGGGACTAACTGTTGACCAGGTCAAGGCCTTGCAAGACTTACAGCCACCCACCTCGGCCGATCAAATCCAATCCCTTTTGGGCTTTGTGGGATTTTTCTGACACTGGATCCCCAACTTCGCCATCCTGGCCAAGCCACTATATGAGGCTACAAAAGAAACCCCAATTGGCCCCCTTACCTCACCCTTGTCCATCCTCCAAGACTTCCTGTCCCTCCAGGAAGCCCTTCTAAAATCCCCTCCTCTCTCTCTCCCCAATCCCACTAAGGCCTTCCTCCTATACACTAATGAGAGGCAAGGGATAGCCACAGGAGTGCTTACCCAACTCCTGGGTCCAACCCAACACCAGTTGCCTACTTGTCTAAACAGCTTGATCCTACAACTCGAGGGTGGCTGCCCTGCCTCTGGGCTTTGGCGGCGGCCGCCACACTTACCAAAGAAGCCCTCAAAATTTGTCTTCAGCAGCCCCTGCAGGTTTTCTCTCCACATAGGCTCCAGGATTTACTCTCTCCCTGAGCACTTCCTCTCCTGTCCCCTTCCTGCATTCAGGAACTTTATCTGTTATTCATGGAAAACCCCGGCATTAGACTGTCTCATTCTCCAGCCCTCAACCCGGCCACCCTTCTACCATTAGACAAAAACCCAGACCCCACTTCCCATTCCCCTTATTTTCATTCCTGCATAGATATGATTGAGGCCCTAGCGAAACCCCGAGCAGACCTCCGAGATCCCCTCTTCTTAATCCAGATGTTACCTATTTTGTCAATGGCAGCTCTGTTCCTGACTCCAGAGGCAGGAGGAGGCCACCAGGCTCAGGTCATTGAGGCTGCCAGGCTACCGGATGGCACCACCTCCCAAAAGGCTGACCTAATTGCCTTAACCTGAGCCCTGCACTTGGCCAAGGATAAGTGTGCAAACATATATACTGACTCCAAATATTCCTTTTTAATAGCACATTGCCATGCTTCAATTTGGAGAGAACAGGGATTTCTCTCCACTAAGGGCTCCCCCATCATTAATGCCACCCTAATTAAAAAGCTCCTAAACTCTCTGTCTCTCCTGTCTGAGCCATCATCCATTGCTGGAGTCATCAGGCAGACTCGTCCTTTGTGGCAAAAGGGAACAATAAGGCCGATTACACAGCAAGGCAGCTGTCTCAACAACCACAATTAAATCCACCTGCCCCTATTTTATTTCTGACTCTTCCTAGGATAACACCTAGCTATAGTCCAGGTGAACAGAGACACCTAACCAAACTTGGCGCATCTTACACAGAGGATGGATGGCTTATGCTGCAGGACAAGATTGCCCTACCCGAGGCTCAGGCAGAGGCAGTCATTACCCTTATACACAACTCCCTACACGTTGGGCCAATGGCACTTAAACACTTCCTAAACCCCATATTTTATTCTCCTCACTTGCAGCAGCTAATTAATAAAGCTAGTGCCTCCTGCTCTACCTGTGCTGCTGTCTCTCTCTAAGGAGGCCTGCGCCCCCCTTTCCTACCCACCAAATGAGAGGACATTTGCCAGGGTAAGACTGGCAAATTGATTTCACCCACATGCCCTCCCTCAAGAAGCTGAGATACCTTCTCACCATGGTTGATACCCTAACAGGTTGGGTGGAGGCCTTCCCTTCAAAGAACGAGATGGCCAGCACAGTGGCCAATGTTCTATGCTCTGACATTATCCCTCGGTTTGGACTCCCCAATTCGTTGAAGTCTGATAATGGACCAGCCTTTATTTCTAAGGTCGTTCAACAGGTGGCACAGGCCCTTGGCATCTCATGGAAGCTTTACATCCCATATTGACCGCAGTCATCAGGAAAAGTAGAAAAGATGAATGGTATTCTTAAAAGCCACCTAACAAAACTTTCCCTAGAGCTGCAGGTATCACGGCCTGAGCACCTACCACTGGCCTTGGCCTGCAAACGAGCCACCCTTCGAGGCCCCACCTTCATGAGCCCCTTGAGTTGCTGCACGGTCATCCATTATTACTCAACCACTCTCTCCCCTCGGAGCACCCTCCCTTGGCCTCCTATCTTCCTTGTTTGTCTTTTCTCAGGCACCTTTTATGGGAACACGCTGACTGGTATCTCCCTAAACCTGGGACCGAAGAAGCAACTTCACACCTAGCAGCCAAGGCGCTCAAGCCGGGAGACCAGGTCCTTCTCAAATCACTACAACCAAAGCCTCTCTAACTACAGTGGACATTTTACGGTGTTTCTCACTACCCCCACTGCAGCCAAACTGCTGGGGGACCCCAATTGGCATCACCTTACCTGGTTAAAAAGAGCTCCGCCACAGAAACAGCATGAAGAGTTCTCCTGCACGGTATTGGGGCCCACTAAGCTTCGCCTTACTTGGCATAATTCTCTTTAGCACTTCTGTCTCAGCAGGTCCGGTGACCTAAGAATGCTTGCCATCACAGGTGTGGGAGTTCACGGTGCAGGAGATGTACTAGTCTGAAACCAAAAACCTGTGGACCGAGCATAAGGCCAGCCCTGCACGGTGTCCTCTTTCCCGGTGCTCAAAACCCATCACTACTGAGCTTTCCCTTAAATCAATAATGGATGCTGTAATGCCTGTAGCATGCTTTTCCTTTGATCAATGGGATCCACACTGTCTCGCACAGGTAGAAGTGTATGGGGGTTGCTATACTGGCAGATGCAGGACCCACTGTAGCAAGGAGATCTCCCTTTCTAAGCTACCCCAAGAAATCATGATCTGGAGAGAAAAAGACAAATTCACCTTCTGGGTCGATGACCCTTGGAATGACCGGTAGGTGATTGGGGTAATGGGCAAGCTGTACTGGTCCCCGGACCTTGGGGATCACTGTTCATTTCTCGGGCACTGGTCTTAGCTGATACCCAGGTACAGGTCACTAATATCCTAGACTCAGAACACAAATTACAGGAACAACTCCCCCCCTTCACGGGCTGCATCCACCTGGGTAAGCTTAATACAATCCACTATACGTTTCCTAAAGGCTTCTCAGGTCCTGCACAAGATAACTCACTGCTTCCTTTGTGCCTCCCTTCAGAGACCTCTCCTGGCAGCAGTACCCATGGCACCCATGGCTACACCGCCCTCTGTAGCTTGCCAGGCTCCTCTGACTAACGTTCCCTTGTGGACCTCAGGGCTAAGTGAGTCTAGCTCTCTCCAGTGCTACGGAGACCAGAGCCAGGCGACAGAGGCTCAGCAGCTGTATGGCTCTGGGCGATACTCAAACTCGAGCCCCTCAGGGAACCTTTTTCTGGTGCAATGGGACTCTGTACACTTGCATTAACTCTTCTACTCCAAACCCCTGCACACTATGGTAGTTCCCCAGCTTACTCTATCAAGGAGGGTGAACTCTCTCTTGGCTCATCACCCCCCAACCCATGCGTAAAGTGAGCCACCTTTCTTCCTGTCCTGATGGGAGTAAACTTGGTGACTTCTGTCGGCTCTCTGGGACTGGTGGGCGGGGCACTAGGACATAGCCTCATCTCCACCCAAGACTTCCAGGATTGCCTCCAGTTGGCCTCACTCCAGCAGCAGATCACCTCCCTCACGGGGGCAGCTCTCTAAAACAGATGGGCTTTGGATTTGCTCACTGCTGAAAATGGTGGTATGTGTCTGTTTCTCAGGGAGGAATGCTGTTACTGTATTAATGAATCGGGTCTCATAGAAGAAAATGTCCAAACTTTGACCAAATTAATCGAAAATTTAAAAACACGGTACCGACAGTCTACCTCCTACCTGGGATGGTTCCAAGGGCCAATGGCCGCTTGGCTCCTTCCCCTCTTAGGACCTATTATTATGATTTGCCTTTTCTTTTTCCTAGCCCCTTGCTTGCTGAAGTTTATTCAGAAGCACATCACTGAATTGTTCAGAGTTACCTTCAATCGACTCTTGCTGCAGCCATACGCCTGCCTGCCCACCTCTGACTGACCCGACCCCTCCTGGCCGAGGGGCCCCTATAGCGATGCCCCCTTCGCCAGCTGGAAGTAGTTATTGACTCGGTGGTCACCCATTATCACCAAAAGGCCGGGATGATAGGTCGGATCCCCTCCTCTCTCCCTCCCCTCGCAGTCCCCTGCAGCTGGGACAGGAAACTCCAAAGCCCGGAAATCCAGAAGCAGAGACGTGGCAAACTGTAAATCTTGCAAGAGAATCAGCATTCTCCTACCTCATCTCACGAGGGAACCGGCATCTCCCCGCCTTGCTGACCCCATCCCCAGAACCTGCTATAAAAATGCTCTCACTTCCTCTCTCGGGCGCGACTCTGCTGACCAAGAGGCTGTTTGGTTAACAAACCTCGCCCGGGAGTGCAATAAAGTGCCTGCCTTTACATCCCTTGGCTAAACCTCGCCATCTTTGCGACCCCCAGCTAGATTTGGTGGTTACAGAAACTTTCCTCTTGTGCAAGGCAGGTAGCCTATGGCGGTGTGGGCAGCTGCGATATCAACAGCAACATCTTGACCTCTGATGGACGTGGCACTTCCTGGTTTCTGGACCACAGCTCTAGTCGTGAACTTGGGTGGCAGTGGCCCCTGCTCTGCTCTCTGATGTCAGCACCCAGTCCCTCAGCCACATTTCCCTTTGCCTGAAACACTTGAGTGGTCTCTGTGTCCCTGACCAACACTCCATGATGCAGAAGGGGGATCAGAGCCTAGGCAGCAGTCGGAGGAAAGAAAAGGGCCATGGTGTTGGGGGACCCTAGCTTTCCAGGATGGTGAAGACTGATGCATGTTTTCAGGTGTTAGAGGAAACAGGATGCAGAGGGGTTGGGTGTAAAGTGCAGGAACCACAGGTGCTGGGGACCAAATAGTTATAGAATTCAGACTCATACCTCCCAGCAAGAAATAAAAGGTTTGAGGTTTTTTTCTTTCTAATTATAAAAACAATACATGTACATTATGGGGGAAGTAGGAAAGTAGGAAGTGATTTTTTTTTTGCTTGGTTTGTTTTGGTTTTATTATTGATTGATTGATGGATTGATTTGGTACTGGAGATTGAACCCAGAGGCACTTTACCTCCAAGTGAAACTCACAGACCTTCTTATATTTTGTTTTGAAATAGGGTTTTGCTAAATTGCTGAGGCTGGCTTTGAACCTGCAGTCCTCCTATCTCAGCCTCCCAAGTACTGGGATTACAGGCCTGTGCCACCAAGCCCAGCTGGTTTGGTTTTAAGCAGGAAAAACATCATAAACTATCCCACTCAAAGCCTTGGCTGCTGGGTGCAATAGCACATGCTTGTGAACCCAGTGACTTGGGAGGCTGAGGTAGGAGGATTGTAAGTTTGAGGCCAGTGTGGGCAACTTAGCCAGACTCTGTTTCAAAATAAAAATAAAAAGGACTGGGGTGTAGCTCAGCAATAGAGTGCACCTGGGTTCAATATCTTGCACCCCCCCACACACAAAACATTTGGTATCTTTCCGGTCTTTGTGTGTGTGTGTGTGTGTGTGTGTGTGTGTGTGTGTGTGTGTGTGTTGTATCGTGCTGGGGCATTCTACCTCTGATCTACACCCCCAGCATAAAATACTCAGGGGCATTCTACCTCTGAGCTATACCCCAGCCTTATTTCTATTTTTATTTTTGAAACAGGGTCTTGCTGGTTTGCTGAGTCTCTCTACTTGCTGAGGCTGCCTTTCCAGTCTTTCTTTTCATGTTTGGCCACATTGTTGGCAAGAGGAGGCCACGTTTTCCTCTTGAGTTCTTTGCAGTCCAGGGACTGGTCTTTCCTCTAGTAGTTTTGTCAGTCCATGGAGAATAAAGCAATAACCATGCCAGGATGGATATTTGTGCCAGGATGCTAGTGGTCCTGTCTACAGCAAGCACTGCAGTGCTCAGAATGCTAGCACTAGCAAATCATTTGAAATAAGGTTTCTTGGGGAGTGGATTACTCTCCTGGGACTGCTGAACAGAGCACCACAAACTAGGAGCTTGATGCAACAGAACTTGGTTCTTTCATGGTTCTGGAGGCCAGAAGGCCAAAATCAAGATGTTAGTGGAGCCATGTTCCCTCTGAAACCTGCAGGGAAGAGAATCCTCCCTCCTCTCCTAGCTCTTGGTGGTTGCTGGTGATGCTTGGGGGTGTTCCTGGGCTCGCAGCTGCCATCACTCCAGTCTCCGCCTCTGATATCACATAGCCTTCCTCTGGGCCATTCCCGGAGCAGGGAGAGTGGCTGCAGGAGACTTGGGGAGCGCGGGTTGGCTCTCAATCCCCCCCAAATTGTCCTCTAAAGGGTTGGCAGGGGGCATGTGCTGGGGGCATGTGCCGGGGGCATGTGCTGGGGTCGCTGCCTCCACCACCTTGCCTCACCCAGCCCTATGGAGGTTCCACCGCTGTTGGCTGCTGAGAGACAGTGAACCCAGGAGGACAAAAGGGGAGGCTGGCAGAGGAGGCGGGCAGCGGAAGGGCATTTGTGCTCTGAAACTGCCACTGCCTCTTGGCAGAGAGCAGCTGGCAGGGAGGAATGTGGGGAGGGCTCCCAAACCCCCCAAATTATCCTGTAAACATTTCTCTGCGTGTCCTCGACCCCATTCCACTTCTCCCAGCCTCCCTCTCTCCTGTGTCACAGCTGCAGTCCCTGGCTGGCCTTGCTCATCCTCTGACCTCGCTCATTAATGGCCCTGGTCTTGCCAAGTCTGTTCCACCTCCGCTGCCATTTCTAATCTTCTTTCAACACGATGTTCACCAGGTAAGCCCCAATCAGAAATGAAGACCGCTCCCCTGGAGCCACGAATTGTGCCCTCCTCCAGGCTTTGAGGTCCTCCAGAATCTGGACCCATAAGGCCTTTCCCACTTCATGATGGGATTTACAGTGGCTGATTTATAAAAGTATGGTATCACCTCCCAAAAAAAATGCAGGGATGTGGAGAATGCTAGGAAACCAACCCATTATTTTTATACATGTGAATAAGGCAAAGAGTCCAACATTTATGTCTTGATTAAACATACTGTCCTCAGGGTAACCTAATAGCAGCCTGGGGCAGCTTCTTTTTAGAGAGGATGCCAACTATTGCAGGAAGCAGAGATAGCAGAATCGAAACATTGCCGCGTTGTAACCCCTGAAGAATTAGCAGATCTAGGCGACAATTATGAACACTGTTAACAGAGATCATCTGACATTACATACTTTGTTTGGTACTGGAGATTGAATCCAGGTGCATTATACCTCCAAACTACACCCTCAGACCTTTTAGTTTTTATTTTGAAACATGGTCTCTCTAAGTTGCTGAGGCTCCCTCTAAGTTGCTGAATTTCTCTCTAAGTTGCTGAGGTCCTGGCGCTCCACGGTCTTCATTGTATCCATTTTGGATTGAATGAAGGGCAACTTATTCCTGTCCTTAGGCAGGATTTTCACAGCCACCTCTGTCCCAGGGAGGACATGGAGGGCCACTTTGAGCTGGCAGAGCTGCCCTGGCCGATGTCCCTCAGGACCGTCTCAGGATCCATGAGGGCATCCTCACAGGGAGAGCTGGCTGAGGGGCCTGGCTTCCCCATACTACTCTCTCCTAGCACTGTCCATCGAAAGCTGCAACGGCAACTAATGATGCTAGCTACAAAAAACACAGCAAAATAACAAACCCAAATATATAAAAAAAATCCACACAAAACAAATAGCCAAACGCCCAAACCAACAAATCAGATCCAAAGCTGCCAAACTGCCCAGTAACATAGCTGGTGCTGGAGACACCCTCGCAATGGCTCCTTGTGAGGTCAGAGCCATAAAAGGCCAGGAGAGCTGGGCATGGCCCACTGTGGCATCTCCCCTTTGAGCCTTCAGGACCAGAATTTCAATCTTATGGTTATTTATGTACTGGGTTTTTAAATCTGAAATCAGATTTGTATACACAATGTATTAATGATATATTCACTCTTAAATTGTATTAAGTCAGTTGGCCATCTGTTTTAGAGAAAGATACCAAGTGTTTAAAATGAAACTTGACAAATATAAAAAGTATGTGTGAAGAAGAATGTTATTTATGACTCAAAGGTTTGTGCTGAAGTGCTTTTTTCCTTTTAGCCACAAGATGGTGGTCTTGCACTCTGTATCACCACTCGGAAAGTAAAAATATCTTTAAAAATGGTTGACAAAAGATTTTAATTTTAGAATCGTTAAAGTTTAAAGTGCTTGTTATCATTTCCGAAAAACACTCCCCACTATACCCTTAAGAAAGAAATGTTAATATGTAGGTAAAAATGAAACACATTATTTAAATTTATAAGGACAATTCATTTTATCTATTTTTAAGTTTGGTTTGTGGCTCTCAGAGTGTTATTTCTATCCCTAATTGAGGAAAGTCCTTCCAAATAACCAACATCTGTGTGCCATTATGTAATCCACAAGATGTCATGGACTCACTTATTATGACTCCAGAACTAGAGCCTGTGAACTGCTAGTCACAGCAAGTGGTTCTCTGAGTGAAGTTGGGTCCAAAAGTGGGAGAAGCTGAGAAGAGAGTTCTCTAAAAAGAGAAGTGTTGTGCATCATATCTATAATTACTTTCTTTTGCATGTATGGCATTGTTTCATTCTTCTTTTCCTGTTTATTCTAAAAGGACTGCCTGGCTTGTGCCATGTTGAGATTTCATGGAATCTGAAGATTTTGGAGTTGAAGAGCCCATAAATATCTTTCTTTCAACCTCTTAGCCAAAGAAGGCATTCTTTGTATGCTATCTCTTGATTGCCCAACTGTTGTCCCATCATTCAGAACTTTTCTGTACTGGCTCCCCTCCTCCCTTTTTGTCAAAGGCTGTGTCATTGAAAAGATCATTTAAAAAAAAACTGCATCACCGTTAGACAGTTTCAAGAGTATGAACTATCTTATAGTTTTACTATACCTCGCCTTTCAAAATGTAAGCCACTGGAGTGTATTATGTTTGAGTACAGAATTATCATCCACCTGACTGGTAGGGAAGCTTTCAGGAAACTGCTCAGCATTACAAAAGCAATTTAGAATCTTTGTCCAAGAAGTACTATACTTTCAACCGACTTGAAATTTCAACCTCAAATCAAATCAAGTGGAATCCCCAAGTACTGGGGATTGAACCCAGGGGCATTCTACCTCCAAACTGTACCCCCAGCCCCTTTTTTTATTTTGTTTTGAAGCAGGGTCTCCCTAGGTTGCTGAGAGTCTGGCTAAGTTGCAGAGGCTGGCCTCAAACCTACAATCCTATCTCAGCCTCCAAAACACCAGGCCCACCCTGCCCAGCCTTTTGCCTGATGTTCCAATGGCAGTACACAAGAAAGAATGCTGTCTATGTGGAGCATAGGCTTTATTTGCATGCAAACAAAATCATTTCACTAAATTTACAACCTCTTGAATATCTGAATTTCGTTCAAGCCCTGGTGTACTACTGTGAGTACGGGTTGAAAGGAAGTAAGGCTGAAGAAAGGCAAAGGAGGCTATGTGGGTTCCTCATTTACATGGAGGCAGCAAGGAGACACCTTCACAAAGGACTCACCTTCTGTAAGTATCTCCCTGTCTAATGCAGCTACTTAAAGTCTCCCAAGGTCTCCAGAACAATTTTGTTTGACCTTTTGTTAAAGACCACCTCTACTAAGCAACTGATTTTCCTGTTCCCATGGGTGAAAGGTTGAGACAGGTTTTACTGTGCTGTATATTAAAATTGAATAAACTCATGTGGTCCTATATACTCTATGGAACTCTTAGTCATCTAAAAATAGAGAACCCTGCAATGTCCAACTCAAGGGTTAAGTTACCATCTCAAGTGTCATTGTTTCTTGAATTCTTTACTCCAAAGAGAAATTTTAGCAGTCTTCTGACTGCTGTGAACAGTAAGAAAGTGTCAAAACATCTATGACAAAGGGATGGTTTTGAGGGGGATGCGAGCGAAGGAAACTGAGCAATCTGAATTGATCTTAGGTTAGCAAATGCTTAAGTGCATAAATTCCTTAAGGCAACATGTCAATAACAGGGATGACATCATGCCTCACTGCTGGAGAGGAAAAGAGGGACTATTTGGCACCCATTTCAGAGGTTAAAATAATCCAGATGACTTCCCCCCCCCAAGTCATCCATGCCCATTGTCCAGTCAAAACAGAAAGAAATGTCTGTCATGCTATACAGTAATTCTGATGGATACCACAATATGTGTTTTTTTTTGTGAAAATACACTGTAATTTTCTCCTCATGATCGTGTGCAGTATTTTGATATGAGGGTGAGAGTGATTCTGAGGATTAGACTACCCAGAGTTACATCTGAGGCTCCAGGATGGCGCTGAGCTAAGATAGCTCCTGATGGAATTGGATTCTTAATAGGTATTCTAAAATCAGAGCCTGTCCTAATTGTACTTCTTTCTCACTTGAGTTACTTAAAGTGCTCTGTTTTGGGTTTGTATGACTTACGGAGGCCTAAGATGTGGAAAGTATTGGATTGTATTTCTTGTCCCTTTTGTGTGTGTGTGTGTGTGTGTGTGTGTGTGTGTGTGTGTGTATGTGTTATTGGATATTGAACCCAGGGGCACTCTGTCTCTGAGCTACAACCCCAGTCCCTTTCTATTTTTTTGTTTTGAAGCAGGGTCTTGCTAGGTTGCTGAGAGTCTTGCTAAATTGCTGAGACTGGTCTTAAACTTGCGATCCTCCTGTCTCAGCCTCCTAAATACTGGGATTACAGGTGTGCAACACCATACTTGGCTTCTCTTCCCTTTTAAAGCATGGGAGGAGGGAGTATTTTCTGGTAATCCTTTTCACCCATTACTAATTTAAGCAGGTGGAGATAGATGATAAGGGGCTCTTCTCCTGATTTGAAGCCATAGGATTAAAATCATGCTAAAGGAGGGAGGCAGGTTAATATCTTGAATTGATCCATTATTTTGTGAAATAAGTGTGGTACCAGGATGCAGTTCAAAGGGAAACAAGAGTTGGCCCAGGAGTTTGGGTCAGAGGGTGAACATGGGTCTGGACAGGACAGCTCAGCCTGTCCATGAGCAGGAGAGTGTGACACTGATGGCCCATTGCTTGGCTGGAGCATCTTTCGAGTCCTATGCAATACTCCAGCCACCAGTAGCTTTTAAATAATGAATTGTGGCCATTGACAACAATTCCAATTGCAATTTCTTCTAACATCTGATGAAGTTTGTCAGACGATAATTATTTACTGTTCTGATGAGTCCAGGCGGTCTGCTAATTAATTCTTGAATGGGATGCTTGCCATCCTTGTTGTTTCTTCAAACTGCAGACCAAGGGTGTGCATAAACGGCACTGGCACAGGGCCCACCATAATGATTATACACGGTGAACGCCTGGTGCCAAGTGTTATTTAATTCAGTTTCCCTGAGGTCAATGGGGGGGGGAACTTCTGTTGTGTCATGTATTTACAATTTTCAGACAGAAAAGAGTAGTGAAAATGTGCTTCAAGGTAGGCAGTTTTAAAATTTTCTACCCCAGTGAATATTGGAAAAATAATGAAGACTGGGTACATATGTATTACAAATCTGGAAATAAGTGTTAAGTACAATGGACTGGGATTTGGATAACATGTAATATATTAACATTTTTATCAGTAAACATAATCACAAGACAAATTCTCTGATTTTTTCTAGGCAAGGACATAGAGAACAAGTAAATGAAGGGGAAGGTCACAACACCTTGCCAATAATGAAAATAAAAGGGAAATCAGGTTAGCCTATTTTAAACAAGTTTTTCTTAAAATATGGGGCTGAGAATGATAGGAATTAGATTGTCTACAAGACCAGGGCTAATTAACATATGCTTAATTGGTAAAGATTATGAAGCAGTTATGTTTTCTTATAATATCTGCTAGAAAACTCAGTTCAGGGGGTTTACTATTCAATTTCATTTTCTATACACTGCCTTGAAAGAAAAATCCCAACTTATTTTATGTTAAACTGCATTGGGGATGCAAGTTATGAGCAATATTTCACTTAGGACAGACACCCAATTAAGTTGACCTTGTCATTAAGAGAATCAAGTGTTTCATTGCTGAATTTAAAGCTTTGACAATCATTTTAATGGTGCTTCAAAATGACCAGAAATCCCTGGCAATAGGGATTACAAATTTTCACATTTCCCCAGGCAAATATAGGACAAGACAGGCCACCTAGTTATGTTCCAAAAGGCTTTTTCCCTTCTTGATCAGATAAGTATTTATGGCAGACAAGCTACCTCTAGGCTTTATCGATGATGATGATAAACTGAGAAGGAATGACAGCTTCAGGAGAGAGGAAAAACACCCAGGCGAGCTGGGAACCTCTGCTGGGGTGTCAGGGCACATAAGGGGCGATGCAAGCTTCCGCGGGAGTGTGGGGGCTGGGAGGCCCGGAGGGGTGTGAGGACTGACTGACTCAACAATGCAGAGTTTTAAAAATTCCAGGAACTTGAAGAGAGCTAAAGAACCCTGAAACCACACATTTGAGATTTCCTAAAAAACTGGGCCATATTTATATTTCAGAGAGTTATGGGCATTATTATTCCCACCCCCACCCCCCTTGGAATGCCATAGTTTTTGAACATCACTAGGGTAATACGACATGGTGATGGACACTGGTGTGCAAGCAGAGCCTGTCTTCCATGCAGCTCCAGGCCTTGCAGATGCTTCCTTCCTCTGCTACATTCTGCTGAGATGAGGAGGGCTCTAAAGGATCTCTTTGTTAGGTTGTTGCCTAAATATCTCAGAGGCCAACAAGATAGATTACCTTCTACAACTAACACTTGTATGGACTAACCTCAACCCTCTGCTCTAAGGCTGGAACTTGTACTCTGTTTCAATTAAAGAAAAAATTAATATCATATTTGTAGTTTTATCAACATGCTTTTTTAAAAAATAAATCATTGCTCTAATTTGTTTTCTGAACAGGTAACCTGAAGAGGCAGTGAGGGGCAAGGTCTCTCAGGGCTAGATATTTTGTGGTTATTCTGTTTCAAAAGGTGTTCCATAAGCCGGTTGTGGTGTCCCGTCCTTGTAATCCCAGTACTTGGGAGGATGAGACGGGAGGATCCCGGTTCGCGGCCAGCCTCAGCTACTTAGGCCTTCTGCAATTTACTGAGACCCTGTTTCAAAATAAAGATAGGGCTGAGGGTGTAGCCCGGAGGTAGAATACCCCTGGGTTCAATCTCTGGTACCACCAAAAAAAAAAAAAAAAAAAAGTGTTCCATGCTGGTCTGCTAAGGGGCTTTTTGTTGTTGTTGCTCCCTCTTTCTTAGGAACAATAGGCAGCATGGCCTATTTACTTTTTTTGTTGATATGTGTGATTTCTTTAGGCTCGCTTTACCACTTCAAAGAAAAATCTAGTTTAGCCGGGCATGGTGGTGCACACCTGCAATCCCAATACTCTGGAGACTGAGACAGGAAGATCACAGGTTCAAGGCTAGTCTCAGCAACTCACTGAGACCCTGTTCCAAAATGAAAAATAAAAGGTCTGGGGGTGTGGCTTGGAGGTAGAATGCCCCTGGATTTAACGCCCAGTGCAAAAGAAAAAAAAATCCAGTTTACATTGATCACTGGAAACGTGTAACTCTCAACACTGGACTTTCCAAGGGAGCCAAGCCTTCAAGGTGCTTGAGAGGTGTGAACACACACTTGCTATTTCTTCTTTCTCAACTAAACACTTGCAAGTGTTCCCTTTTTCTTAAGGAAACATCCTCTACTCATATGCTGACCAGCAAAATCTTTTCTTTTAACCACCAAATATGTTGTTAAAATTCTACTTCACAGATGTAAATAAGGAATGCAACAGCCATTATCCTTACCCAGTGTATTTCTTTATACTTATATTTCTATTTACATGATAAATGAATTCTCAAATATTACATTATAGCCTGGTTCGGCATGCCTGTAATTCCAGTACTTGGGAGGATGAGACAAGAAGATTACAGGTTCAAGGCCAGCCTCAGCAATTTAGTGATACACTCAGCAACTTAGTGAGACCCTGTTTCAAAATTTAAGAATCTAGATATTATTCCTCTATCAGAAAAGAAGCTAGTAAATATTTTCTCCCATTCTGTAGGTCTCTCTTCAGACACTTGATGGTTTTCTTTGCTGCATAGATGTTTTTCAATTTGATGCCATCTCATTTATTAATTCTTAGTTTTATTTCCTGAGCTTTTGGGGTCTTATTGAGGAAGTTTCTACCAGTGCCTATATGTTGGAGGTCCTAGGCTCTCTTCTAGTAACTGAAAAGTTTCTGGTCTAATTTCTAGGTGTTTGTCCCATCTTGTGCTGACTTTTGTTCAGGGTGAGAGACTGGGGTCTAGTTTCATTCTTCTACATATGGATCAGCCATAAAGAACAACAAAATTATGACATATGCAGGAAAATGTATGGAACTAGAGACCATTATGCTAAGGGAGATCAGCCAGTAGCAGAAAGTCAAGGGTCAAAAGTGTTCTCTCCTATGTGGAAGCTAGAGAGAAAATAGGAAGCAAAAGGGACTTTCGGTCACTAAGGAGTGAACCCTGGAATAATGGAAGGGGATAAGGCAAGGGAGGCGGGGAAGGGAAAGGGGAGAACTGATGAAAGAAACAGTTCAAATGATGCTGTGGCCATGTATGAAGGTATCACTAGCAATATTGCTATTATGCATGGGGAGGGTTAGGCAGTAGGAGGGGCCTGAAGGAAATTACATCATGCCTTGTGTGCATGTTTGTTTACATGACTTTGAACCTCACTAATATGTATAATTACAATGCACCAATAAAAATATAAAAATAATAATAAGGGCTGTGGGCATAACTCAGAGGTACAATGCCCCTGGGTTCAATCTCTAGTACCAAAACAAAACAATGGAGAGGCCAAAGAGAGAATCTTAAATGCAACGAGAGTAAAAGACTGAGTGACATTCAGAGGCAAAACAATGAGAATCACTCCAGACTTCTCAAACCAAGTCATGAAAGCCAGGAGGGCCTGGAGCAACAATATTCCAAACCCTGCAAGAAAACAACTTCTAGCCAAGACTACTCTACCCAGCAAAGATATCTTTCAAATCTGATGGATAAACAAAAATCTTCCATGACAAACAGAAGCTGAAAGAATTTATGTCTTCCAGTACAGCACTAGAGAACATGTATGCTCTGAACATAGGTGCAACCACTTTTATAAAACAAACTCCTCATGACATTAAGTCTCACATATATCCACATAATACTGGGAGACTTCAACACTATCCTCACACCACTAGATTGAGCTTCCAGACAAAAGATTACCAAAGATGCCTCAGACCTAAAGAACACCATAAACCAAATGGACCTACTAGACATATACAGAGTATTTCATCCAACTACAGATGAATACACACTCTTTTCAGCTGTTCACGAAACCTTCTCCAAAATAGATCATATTCTGGGCCACAAAGCAAGCACTAGCAAATTTAAGAATTGTGACATAATTCCTTGCATTTTTCAGACCATAATGGAATGATATTAGAAATCAACAATAAGAAGACCCAGAGAAATTTCATAAACACATGGAGATTGACTAGCACACTGCTGAATGAGGGCTGAATCATAGAAGAAATAAGGGGAGAAATAAAAAAAAATTCCTAGAAACAAATGAAAATAGAGACAACATATCAAAATCTCTGGGACACTTTGAATGCAATATTAAGAGGAAAATTCATAGCACTGAGTGCTCACATAAAAAGAACAGAAAATCACCAAATAACCAACCTAATGATGCACCTGAAAGCCCTTGAAAAGCAGGAACAGTCTAATCCCAAAGCCAGTAGAAAACAGGAAATCACTAAAATCAGAGCAGAAATCAATGAAGTAGAGAGAAAAATACCAACAAAAGCAAAAGCTGGTTTCTCGAAAAAATAAATAAGATAGATAAACCATTAGGCAACATAACCAAAAGAAAGAAAGAATCAACCAAAATTACTAAAATAAGGGATGAAAAAGGCATCATGGAAGTCCAGAGGATCATCAGAAACTACTTTGAAAAACTATACTCCAATAAAATGGAAAACCTAGAAGAAATCAACAAATTTCTTACAACCTTCCTAAATTGAATCAAGAACATATAGAAAATTTAAACCAACTTAACTTAAAGTGACCAATAGCAATCAAAGAGATTGAAATAGCAATAAAGAGCCTACCATTAAAGAAAAGCCCAGGTCCGGATGGTTTCCCAGCCAAATTTTATAAAACCTTTATAGAAGATATAATCCCAATACTTTTCAATCTATTCCATGAAATAGGAGATGGGATTCTCCCAAACACATTGTGATAGTTAATCTAAGTTGTCAACTTGACCTGATCATGACACACCCAAGATTATGTGATTTTGGGTGTGTAACAGCAGATTAAAGAGAAAGCCCTGCCCTGAATGTAGGCAGCAGGATTCTGATAGGTGCGGACTTAGATAAAGAGGGAGAAGCCACGTAGAGTGTGTGCGACTCATTCCGAGGAAAGCGCATC
>PVJS01028855.1:0-25215 GCA_004027185.1 Glis glis
CACAGGAGAGGTGCCATATACTCAGGCCGTGGAGCGGGCCCGACTTCATTCCCCTGGTTGGCCAATGAGTTTTGCTGGCTTTAGGCTCAAAATTACCTCATTGTATAAATTATTCCTACAGCTTGATACCAGGTTTTTCCTCTGTGGTACTATTTGCTACAATCTGTGTGGGAGATGAAGATCTTTCCCAAAGGGGCAGGCTTAGGCATGACCTCAACAAGATGGCTCCCGCTACAGTTCTCTGCTTATCAATTGAGAAAAGCGGAACCCTTGTCATGGAGCAGCCCACTGTAGAGTTCCTGGTTCAGCTAAATTCAGATGACTTCCTCTTCTGCTATTTCTATAGGGATTTGCAAAATATGCCTTTCTTTCATGCCTTTCGCAGGACCTTCCCCTCCAGCGTGCCCCCGTGCCATTGGAATAGGTTGGGTCTGATGAACTCTTTCTCACTCTCTGTTCCAGTAACCAGAATCTCTGAGTCTCTCTCCCCACACCTCTGAGTGTTCTAGAGGGAACCTCAGTGCCTTCCATTAGTCACCCACATCTCGGAGTTGCTGTTCCCCAGTGATTCTGATTCCAAACTGGAGAGCAGGATGTGCGGCCATCTTGCCTCCTAGTCTCTTCCCTTCTTCTTATCTTGGCTTCTCACCCAGGAAAACATCTTTATTTTTCTAATTATAAAATAAAAACTCTTCTACTTTAATAAAGAAAAGCTGGTAAGTAGATGTAGATGCGTGTGTGTGTGTGTGTGTGTGTGTGTGTATGAGTGTGTGTGTGCACATGTAATTATTAGCGGTGGTCTGCACAAATATTCCTTATAAATCTATGAATGTAAGTACTGTGCATTTGATTAAGATGAATCAGGTAAGTTTTACACTCTTCCCCAGCATATTTTGGTGATAGACAATGTAGTACGCTCAATAGTGTCTTTCAAAAAGACACTAGCTGGGTGTGGTGTTGCACACCTATAATTCCAATACTTGGAAGACTGAGACAGGAGGATAGAGGGTTCAAAGACAGCCTCAGTAACATAGCGAGACTCTCAGCAACCTAGTAAGACCCTTTTTCAAAATAAAAAAAAAGGTCTGGGGTTGTAGCTCAGAGGTAGAATGCCCCTGGGTTCAATCCCCAGTGCCACAATAAATAAATAAATAAATAAATTGTCTACCTGCTAATCACCAGAACCTGTGAATATGAGTTTATATGGCAAAAGACGTAATTAAGGATATTGAGAGAAAGAGCTTATCCTAGATTATTCAAGGGGCCCTTAAATCCAATGATAAGTGTTCTCAGAAGACTGGGGCAGAGCTGGGCATGGTGGCACCCACCTGTAATCCTAGTACTTGGGAGGCTGAGATAGCAGGATTGTAGGTTTGAAGCCAGCAGTGTGTAGTAACTTAACAAGACTCTGTTTCAAAATATAAAATAAAATAGGGATGAGCAGGAGATAGACCAGCCCCCCCTCCCCCGCCGCCATGGGTTCAATCCCCAGTACCACATTAAACAAAAAGAGTGAGGCAGGGGGAGAAACGTGACAGATAGAAATACAAAGAGAAGAAGACAAACTGAAGAGAAAGCAATGTGGGGACAGAGATTGGAGCGATGCACCCACAAGACAGGCAGAAGCTGGAAGAAGCAAAAAATATAGGTTCTCCCCAAGTCCCTCTGCAGGGAGTGTAGTCCTACTGAGATCCCCAGAACTACGAGAAAACAAACTTCTGTTGTTTTAGACCAAGGTTATGATAATTTGCTATGGCAGCTGCAAGGAAGTAATACACACAACATACTCTTAGATTTTAAAATCATGTAAAATATACGAAACCCTGTCCATTTTAAACACTCGCTTGTAAACGGAGGTGCTCTACTGCATGTACACTCACGGTAACACTTCAGAAGTTGAGCTTAGAATATTTGATTAGCCTTTGTCAATGAGCTAGCTCTCTTTAAAAGCCTATAATGTTGTACTGTGCAATGTTATCCTGCAATTTGTATTATTGAAAGCTTACTTTGAGTGAATCAAATCAATATGCTAGGAACTATGGGGCAGAGAAAAACACCGTAGAAAATGAATTAGGGATAATAATACCCAACACGTAGCACTAACTGTGTGTCCCGCACATTTTAAGTGTTTTGCATATAATATGTACAACCTTCACGACATTCCCATGAGATGGGCACTTTGATTATCCCAGTGCACAGAGAATACCGAGGCATCAAGAGCTTGGATGACTCGCCCAAGGTGCTGGAGGTGTAAGGGGCAGGCTGGGATTCAAAGCCTGTCTTCATTTGATGCCACTGACCCTGAGTGATGGAGAGAGCCACACCTCAGAGGGCAAGTCATTAGCTAGAGAAACTTCCAATGGCTGTCAATCCCAGCCGCAAATAAACTTCAACAACAATCGCTATTATGTGATTATTTACCTCCATTGAGGACAATTTCTGTGGGGTGATACCAGTTCTTAGCAGACCTAGTAATAATAAGGCTGTGCCCTAAATATCTATTTCTCTTCTCCAAGCCAGAGTCTTTAGTAGGGAATGGAAGGGAGTGGGGAACGCAGCATATACGTTCTATTTGTTTCTTTCTTTGAAGCCAGGGACACCCAGTGCTAGCACTTTCTTACCTTGCTTGTGTCTCTCTCAAGTCTTTGTGTCTACAGGCGAAGGGAGAAGACATGGTAGGAACTATTTGCTTTGCTTCCGCCAGCACCTTATTTGGAGCAGTTCTGAATTTCCTGGTTGTACCTTTGCCCACAGATGTTTGAAGCCCTGTGCCCCGTGGAGGCGAAAGTAGCAAACCTCCTCTAAGGGGTCTCTTTTTCGCCAAATTGATGGACAGGAGGCTGTAAACTTTGATATACCAAAGAGTCGTGCTTGCGATCGTTGAAGCCATGCCAAACAGCGGCCTCCCTTACCTCTGGGAGAGGCTGCGAGAGGAGACGCTTCGTGGGCAAGAACTGAAGATGTGCGGCCAACTCCGCTCCCAGAAATTATGAAGAAATTTGATTTATGCTGTTGCAAAAAGAAGAGCGAACAGAGGAAATGGAACTTCCAGTGAAGTGTGATAATTAAACTCAGGAGTACTGACAGGGTAGCTGAACACAACAGATAAATAACTACTTTCCGGTAATTATAAGGCAGGATGGTAACGGATTACACAAGCTGGTTCACTTTTTATTTTCAAGGCTGACATTTCGATTCTAGGGGATACTTGGATCTATGCTAACAGATTTCTTTCTTTGTCTACACTCGCTTTCTCCTAGCTGCTCCCCACGCTTGCTGAAAATACAATGTGATTCCCAGGTGCCACTCGTCCACACATTCCGTGGTGTCCTGCAGCCTCGGCCGACCTCAGAGCCCACCGCTCCGAGGACAGTGCTGAGGTAGTGTCTGCTTTTCTAAGACTGTAAGTATTATTTAAAAGCTTTTAATCGGGTTTCCCTAACAGAAAAGCATGGTACAAATCATGTATTCCGTTAATAGTCATTCACTAGCCATAGCTAGTTCAAGCGTTTCACAACTCATTTCGTAATACAAACACTTCATCTCACAAAGGGCATGTGGGGGCAAAGAACCCTTTTCTTTTTCTTTTTTTATTTTGGCAGTACCAGGGATCGAATCGAGGGACATTCTACCTCCAGGCTACACCCTGAGCCCTATTTTTTTTAATTCTTTATTTTGAAACAGGGTCTCACTAAGTTGCAGAGGGCCTCACTAAGTAGCTGAGGCTGGCCGCGAACCTGGGATCCTCCGGTCTCAGCCTCCCAAGTACTGGGATTACAAGCGTGCGCCACCACGCCCGGCTAAGAGCCCTTTTCTAAGATGCACTGTTTTCAAGAGGAATAAAAAAGACACTTAAGTGGAGGGAAACAAACCATTTTCTTTTACAAATAGAGACCACACTGATCCCCAATTTTCCTTTTTTCTTGGAGAAAAATGTTAGAATACTTTTTTAAAAGCTGAGTTTATATAATTGAATAAAGATTTTGCCCTTTTCTCTGTGGTGTGTAGACAGGATGGGTGCCATGATTCTTAGAAATAAAAATGAACGCTTTTTCTGTGTCTGTCCTGCAAGAACTAAGAGATCCCCTTTGTGGGTCTCCTGCTTCAGCAATCCCTCGTGTCGACTAAGACTCCAAATGATTTGGATTTCACTTTTGTTAACCCCATGTTTGTTTCCTTCCTTCCTTCCTTCCTTCCTTCCTTCCTTCCTTCCTTCCTTCCCCCCTTCCTTCCTTCTTCCCTCCCTCCCTGTCTCCCTTTCTTTCTTTAATTCAAAAAAGCAGTACGATAATTTATTAATTGATGTGGGGAAATGAACTCCCCATGCTTGGTCTGTGGTCTGGCAGGGAGAAATTTCCCAGCTCTGTTTGGGAAGGCTGTCCACCCCACTTGGCACTTGAACAGACTGAAAAGGAATGTCTTTTGTTGTAAACACCTAATTTGTTCATTTTGAACTGTCTGAGTAACTAGATCAAAGACCAGTGTCAAATGCCCAAAGCAGTGTTTGTCAGCAGTGGACTTTTTATTCTTCTTGTTCTAAAGCGACTGAAAGGAAAAAAGACTCGTACTATATTTCCACAAAAGCCTAGGAAGGCTTGCTTGGCAGCCTCTGTCGACAGAATGAAGGCCCGCTAGTGAGCGCGGACCCCTGTCTCCTGACTACAGGGGACCCCAGGGGAACCGGTGCTGGCTTACAATCCCACCTCTTCTCTCTGAGAGGCTCCTCGTGACAGTTCTACCCCCAATCTTCACAGCACAGAGCCCTGGGGACTCATATTTCCTCTCTGCTATAAGTTTTAGTCTGCTTTGTAAATTCAAACCGGGCCCTCTTCTTTGGAATGTGTTGATTTGTCTTCAACGGTAGCATATATTTTAAAACTATTCTCGTTTGGAATTCGGTGGAGGCCATGATGAATTCATATTGGGTGATAACAAGGACTCTGATGTACAGGAGGCAAACCAAGAAGAAGGACCTAAAAAGGCACCCTGTCCCCTAATATTAAAAATGGCAAGGCAGGTGCAGTGGTACATGCCTGTAATCCCAGTGCTTGGGAGGCTGGGATAGAAGGATTACAGGTTCTAGGCCAGCCTCAGCAACTTAGTAAGGCCCTTAGAAACTGAGCAAGACCCTCTTTCAAAATAAAAAATAAAAAAGAGCTGGGTGTGGTGATATATACCTGTAATCCTAGTACTTGGGAGGCTGAGACAGGAGGATCACAGGTTTGAAGCCAGTCTCAGAAACTTAACGGGACACTGTTTCCAAATAAAAAGTAAAAAAGCCGGGCGTGGTGGCACACGCTTGTAATCCCAGCACTTGGGAGGCTGAGACAGGAGGATAGCAGGTTGGCGGCCAGCCTCAGCTACTTAGTGAGGCCCTCCACAACTTAGTAAGACCCTGTTTCCAAATAATAAAAAATAAAAAGGGCTGGGAGTGTAGCTCAAAGGTAGAATGCCCCTGGGTTCCATCCCCAGTACCACACACACAAAAAAAGTAAAAAAATAGGGCTGGGGGTAGCTAGGCGGTAGAATGCCCCTGTGTTCAATCCCCAGCACCAATATAAGTAAGTAAGTAAGTAAATAAATAAATAAATAAATAAGTAAATAAATAGATAAATAAATAATAAGGCATGGGGTATAGCTTAGAGTTAGAATGCTCCTGGGTTCAACCCCCAGGACCAAAGCAGGGAAAATGGCAGAAGGTACGTTTACAAACTGTGTGTGAACCCACTTGGTTTTTCCTTTTGCTAGTTAATTTATAAAGACTCACTTATGTTTTTCTCCCTGTAGGAGTATTGATTTGGAATGAGGTAGAATACTCCTTTATTATCCTAAAAGTGCAGCTTTATTATCAGACAGTTTTGAAGATATCTGGAATTTATTCCTCTCCGTTACACCTTTCTCTGAGACTCCTTAAGAATTGTTCATATGCCACCAGGAGGCAAAGTTTAGGCTGAAAGATTCCTTTCATACTTCACAGCAATTGCAGCCATTAACTTCTTCCCTCCTTTTTTGCTTGTTTAGTTCTGTTTCATTGTTCATTTCCTTTAAAGGAAAGTAAACCATAAAAATATTTGTGAAAGCGTCTTCTGTTTCAGATGATCTAAATTTGTATTAGACATTCATCTCTCTCTTCCCCCTAAATGCCTACTCGCTTTCTTTTCTTCCTTCACAGTTACGTTTCTTACATTAACAAGAGAAGCAGCCACAGTGAGCTATCATCCGGCAGTTTCTTCTTCATTATGTTTTCACTCTGGGAAACACTGGAACAAAGGCATCCGAAGTGCCACTGAATGGAGATCAGCACTCAGCCTGCTGCTGAGGCTGTAATCAGCCTGTCGCGGAGGAAAATACATGCTTTTCAGCCCTGGTTGGAGAGTTGGTTTTTATCTTTGGAATGCATGCTTAGCCCATGCAGTCATGTGAGGTGTCATTACCATGTTCTTATGTGGCCCACCACTTTCTGTGTTGAATGGAAGAAATAAAATGTGACCTGTCAACTCTTAGTTGGTATGAAGTAGTCCAACAGATGCTTTTAAAACAGAGGCCCAGCTCACGTCAGTGTCAATTTCTAAACCTGTTTGGATCAGGGATGTAGTCCCTGCCCGGTATGCATGTGGGGAAGCTATGCCACGTTTGCCGACATGTTACTAGTGACTAGTTCTGGGGGCACAGGTAGTGAGAACGGAGTGAACCAAGAAGGCAGCATGCATCCTGGGTACCAGCCAAGGAGTGGGAGTGGCGGGCTGGTTATCAAGTCATGGTTCCTACCTAACCTGCCTGTCAATCAACAGAGCATTTCCATCACCCAAGAAAAATCCCCTCTGCGCTTTTCCGGTCAATCTCCCCACCCTAGAGGCAACCACTTGTCTAGTTTTTGTCCTCAAGATTAGCTGTCCTGTGAACACATTTGCTTTCAAATTGCCAAGCAATATAACATAATACAGCACATCAGAAAAACAAGCCCTTCAAGCTTTTGAACTTGAAGTCTTAGGTCTAACTTATATCACACTTGGATTCCTCTGACACTGTAAAATGTAACCTGTGTGTATTGAAGAGTTGTTGAGAATTGTTCTTTAATCCCCCACCCCCCCCGAAACCCACTATGTCATACTAACGATCCTTCCAGATCAATAGAGTGGTTCAGAGGATAAGTATATTTGGTTTATAAACCATTAAACAGAGAGGCTGCAAGTTAAAGTTTGAAATGGCACAAAGACTTCAAGTGTCTTTAAGACGACACTTCATAGCATAGTCGCAACTTTCACCTCGCTGGATTAGGCAAAGTTCTCAAGTGTGTAGAGTTCAGTGACTACAGCCCGGTGCTCTCTCTCCAAGTGCCCGGCTGGCCAGCGCTTTCAGATGTGTCTACGTGTTTACTCCACTGTCGAAGTGATGCTTGTCAAGCATTTACTGTTTTGATACAAGTTTTATTTCCTATCTTTATTATTTTATTTAATAAATATTATCCCAATTGGCCAACGATGTCAAGAAAAGAGTACTATATTCCTCTGGAAAGAAAGTGAATGCTAAGGAAAGACTTGATAAAGTTGATTTGTTAAAAAAAAACAACAGAAATGCAAAATACTTGCTATTAAATTAGGTGGACTAAGCCGGGCATAGTGCTGCATGCCTGTGATCCCTTTAATCCCAGAATTTGGGAGGCTGATACAGGAGGATCACAGGTTTGAGGACAGCCTCAGCAACTTAAGGAGACCAACATAAAAATAAATAAATAAATTAATTAATTAATTAAAAGCTCGGGGGGGGGGACCCTAAGCTCAGAGGTAGAATGTCCCAGGGTTGAATCTGCAGTGCCCCCATCCCAAAGATAGGTAGACTAAATGCCTGAAATAAAAATAAAAAGTAATCTCTAAATTTTTTAATTCTTAATCATTTAAAGAAACTAAACAGGAAGTCAAAGGTGATGCATTATGGGAGTTTATTTTTATTTATCTCGCAAACACTTATCTGGCACTTTGAGCCAGGTGATGTTCTAAGTGTTTTAGAAATATTAACACACCTAATCCTTATAACTGCTCTGTGTAGTAGGCAATATTCCATTTGACAAATAAAGAAACTGAGGCACAGAGGGGCTATAGAACTTCCTCAAAGTCACACAGATGGCAAGTAGCGGAGCTGAGATTGCGAGCACAGGCCGCTGTGTTCAGAGTTTCTTCTCTCCCCCCGGTGCTGGCCTGCCTTCCTTTAGCCACAGTGGGCTCCACAAATCCAATCAGTACAACTACTTGCAGGAGGGGGATAAAGGCTTTGTGGTCCTTCAATCAAAGACTGAAGAATGAATGAAAAGCTAAACCTAATTCCATGGTTTAGTTAAACTAAAACTCTTACATTATCTGTGTTGATCTCTTCCTTTTTAAATACTTTTACCTGTTGTTATGTCCTGACTTGATTCTGTTGGATAAATGAACCTCTACTCTTCAAAGAAGGGCATGACATGTTCATTTACCATCATGTTTTCGGACAGCACAGCTGTTGATTGGATTTGTGAGCAAGGCCAAGGTTATTTACAAAATGAAAAAAGTTGGATCAGATGATTTATCAAACCCTTTCTAACGCTAATGTCCAGTGGTCACATATGCTTAGCCTCTGAGCTTCGTTAGCTTTATTTTGTTTTATGACCACAGGTGAATGGACTCTTGACCTCCTTCATCCATTTCATAATTGGAAAACAGAGAAAAGGGCAGTTAAATAAGCCTGAACCATCTCCACTGCTGGCAAGAACAACTGTTGACAAGTCATCTCGTCATGTGAAGGAACAAAATCTCTCTCTCATTTGTTATCAATTTTTATACATGAAAGAGAAATTTATATATGGTGAAATGCTCAGCCGGGCGTGGTGGCGCACGTTTGTAATCCCAGTACTTGGGAGGCGGAGATCGGAGGATCCGGGTTCACAGCCAGCCTCAACTACTTAGTGAGGCCCTCCGCAACTTCGTGAGACCCTGTTTCAAAATAAAGGATAAAAATAGGGCCGGGGGTGTAGCTCGGAGGTAGAACGCCCCTGGGTTCAATCCCCGGTACCGCAAAAAAAAAAAAAAAAAGAAATGCTCAGATCTTCAGAGTATAGTTCTGTAAGTTTTGTTAAATATATACACCGACATAACCTAAGCTTAAACCAAGATACATACAGTTTCCACAGACTGAGGAAAGTTCTCCTGTGGTTCTTTCTGGTCATTTCTCTCTTTACCGTACAGGCAGCCCCTTTTCTAATTTCTATCGCTATAGATTAGTTTTCCTATGAACACATTTGTTTTAAATTGCCAAGTAATATAATGTAATACAGCACATCAGGAAAACAAATAGTATTGCCTTTGGAATTGAAATCTTAGGTCTAATTTAAATAACACTTGGATTCATCTCATAATATAAGATGTAATCTAGTAGTCAAATAAATACCATGACAATTTCATCATCTACTTAAAAGTTGATTTTAAAAATATCCTCTGAGAGAGGCAACAATGAGTCTAGAGACGTGGCATTTCCAGGTTTTTGTCATGAAGTTTGTGTGAATCTCTATAAACCATGAAATCTTCTATGATGTCCCTCTCTTTCTTTACTCATATGCAAATTTAGAATTTGGACTAATGGGCTAGGTGTGGTGGCACACACTTGCAATCCCAGTATTTGGGAGGCTGAGACCAGAGGATCGCAGGTTCATGGTCAGCCTCAGTTACTTAGTGAGGCCCTCTGCAATTTAGTAAGACCCTGTTTCAAAATAAGAAAGAATAAAAAATAGGGCTGGGGGTGTAGCTCAGAGGTAGAATGCCCCTGGGTTCCATCCCCAGTACCACAAAACAAACAAACAAACAAACAAACAAACAAACAGAATTGTACTAATGGCTTTTAAGGAAGGCATTTGCCAGGTTTTACACTCTTTGATATTATATTGTTTTCTCAGAACACTACATTTAAAACACATTATAAATCCAAGATAAAAGTCATTACTTTAAAAAAAAAGTCCTTTGGATTATGTGGAAATCTGTGGGAATGTTGTATAAGATACCTAGGGAAAAGTTAATTTCAGAGTCATTATTTCAGTATCTATAATATTTTAATTTACCTCATGTCTTTTAAAAATATTCCAGTCATCTATTGCTGTGTAAGAAATTTCCTTAAGACTTGATGGCTTAAAGCAATAATTTATGAATATCTCTCATAGTTCTGTGGGTTGACTGGATTCAGCTGGGCAGTTCTTCCTAAAGGTTTCTTTTTATTATTTTATACTTTTATTGGTGTATTGTAGTCTCACATCGTAATGTATTCAGAGTGATAGTGACATACCTGCACACAGCACTTGGTGAGCTCCCCCCAGCTCCCTCCCCACTCCCTCTTCTTCCTCATACACGATATTGAGCTGGGCTTGGTATTTTCACCTATGTGCATAATGCCAGTGTTAAGCGTGTCCTTCATTAATTCTCCCTCCTCCTTCCCCTCCCTAGACCACCTGGGGGTTCTTCCTAAAGGTTTCTACTGTGGATGCAGCCAAATAACAGCCGGAGGTGGCTGGATCCAGAGTAACCTGAGGGACTCTTCACTCATGTGTCTTCTATTACGTCTCGGCAAGGCTAGACAGATGGAAAGTTAGATACCTTTCTCTATGCAGCTTCTCGACATGGCTCATTGGTCTTCCTCACAAGATGGTGGTCTCAGAATACTTAGATATTTTACACTGTATCTGACTTGCATCCAGAAGGAGTAATGGAAACAGCAAAGACAGAAACTGCTAGGCTTCCGCAGGCCCCACTTCAAAAGTCATGAAGTGTCATTTATCACAGTCTCCATCCACATTCTATTGAGAATTAAGTCACTACCTCCACCCAGGTTGAAGGGGAGCGGAGTTAGACTACACTCCTGGATAGAAGGTGTAGTTAGTGAAGAATCTGCTGCTATTTTCCATCTACCACAATGAGGTTTATATATTTAGATGTGCCTGAAACTCTCTCTCTCTCATTTATGTACTTAATTCATAATTCATCATTTAATAGTTAAGTCATCTACAAGTCTAAAGATCAGAGATTTCACAATTTTTGGACATGGGGTGTTGACCAATTTATCCCATCTGTTTGAAACTAGAATTTTTTATATGTCAAACTTGTTATCTCCCTTTCAGAAAGATTATATGAATAAGTTGTGATAATTATGTCAAAGTATAAAGCTGAGAAAGCATAGAAATGTAAGTTATTATCATGATCATCATTAAAATGACAATGACTCGTACTTGGAAGGCTGAGACCGGAGGATCACAGGTTCTCGGCCAGCCTCAGCTACTTAGTGAGGCCCTCCACAACTTAGTGAGACCCTGTTTCAAAATAAAGAATAAAAAAATAGGGCTGGGAGTGTAGCTCGGAGGTAGAATGCCCCTGGGTTCAATCCCTAGTACAGCCAAAAAAAAAAAAAAAAATGACAATGACTCAATTATTTGCAAAACAATGAAACAAAATAAAGATCTTCTTAAAGGCGCTGAATTCCCCAAGACAGTTGTAGATACATCACCTTTTCCTGTTGTCATGAAGTCCATATTCCTTCACAGAACTGACCTCTGTCCTTAAAATAGCTTCTGGCTTGCTCCTCCACTCCTAGCTGAGTATATATATTTTTTTGAGGCTGCTGTATTTTTTTTTAGCAGTACCACTAGTCTCCACCTGAAATTATATTCTATATTCATTCATCTACCTTTTTGTTTTCTGTCTCTTCTAGAAAATGAGTTCCTGTGGGCAGAGACTCAAAGTTTTCTCAGTTTTCACATATAGGTATCAGATGTTTAACAAACACTGTTGAATGAGAGACTGAACTTATGAATGGAGGTATCACTGCTGAGCTATCTGATCTCCTAGATTTGAAGTTTCCCTCCCTTTAGAGCTCTAACAACTTTTTTTTGGTGCTGGGGATTCAACCCAGCGGCAGTCCACCCCTGAGCTACACTCCCAGCCCTCTCTCATTTTTCAGTTTGAAACAGGGTCTCACTAAGTTGCAGAGGGCTTCACTAAGTTGCTGAGGCTGACCTTGAACCTGCCATCCTCCTGTCTCAGCTTCCCAAGTACTGGGATTACAAACATGCACCACCACCCCCGCCTTGCTCTAACAACTTTTTAATGATAGATGACTTCAACAATATAATTTATCTTGAAACTAGTCACATCCTGGGGTGACTCCTTTTCTCAATCTCTCCTTTCTGATCATGGCTCCTTACAGCTGTGATAAAACCTTGGCGATTCTTTTTGAGGTATGTCTCTAGAATATGTTTCATTCTTTCCCTTCTTACTTCCATTGTCTCAGGCCTGAGACTCATCATGACCTCTTACCTGTTACAAAAATACATTCCAGTATTTTCCTTCTTTACCATCTTCCACAAAAATCAACATCCGGATACATTCATTTTGTAATGTTTCTCCGCTCTTCAGAAAGCCATGGGTGGCCTCACCCATGCCTTTGGGAGGAGCTGCAGGCTCCTAAATATCGTGGTGTAGCTGTGTTCCTACCTAGATATGTTGCTGCCTTTTCCAGCAACATGAACTTCCAACGCTCCACCAGTGCAAGCCGTCTAAACTCAATCTTTAGCAAGTCAATATTTTGATGCATACAAAGCACCTGGAGATATTGTTAAATGATTGATTCATTCAGAAGTTCAGTATGGAGCTTGAGATTCAGTGGTTCTAGCAAGCTCCCAGGCGGTGTCAATGCCTCTATTTAGGCCTCTCTTGGAATGGCAAGGCTCCATCATTGGGTATGTATGCCGCTTGCTCACACATGCATCATATTCTGCTTTCTTGCTCTGCGTTCACTACCTGCTGAATTCCTGTAATTCTGAAGACCTAGATCGAATACCACCTTGAAGCTTTTTCTCTGTTTTAATCATCATCTATTTTCTTATAGCACTTTCTTAATAGTCATTAATTTGCTTCCATGCTTTTTTGCCTAAGCTATTTGTTCCTCAGAGTAGGTGACAGTACCATTGGAATAAAAGCTCATGCCCATTGTAATTATCATGTGATAAGTATAGCATATATATTATCTAATGTATAAGGTATATTAAAAAAAATTCTATGGGAATACAGAAGTGTCGGAAACAATTGCTGTGTCAAATATATGCTCGTTCGTAATGGCTAGTGCATAGCAGGTATGAGACACATGTTTGTTGGAAGAGTTTTGAAGAATTATCTTAGGTCCAAAAAGTTACTGTGAAAAATGCTGGTCTGGTTGTCATACATTTTCACTCTCTGTTGGGAATTTGTTAGACTATAAGTTATCTTCCTGAAAGATGTGCAATATTTACTATCTTATTTAATGATCCCAAAATCTCTACTGAATCAGAAGTAGAAATGTTAAAGTAATTACATTGAGAAGTCAATTTAATGAATGCCCAATATGTGAAAGCATTATTTCTGTAATCTTTTTTTATTGCCCAATTTATCATTTTTATTGTTAATTTACTTATGCTATATAGTTCTAGCATGAATTATAATCTCTATCCCCTCCCCCATTTTTTTCAAGAATGATCTCGTAGAAAGCCACAAAAAAAGCTTTATTTGAATAGAGTTTCTAATACTTGTTAAAGTGAATCTATCTGATTCTTATGTGCTTTAGATAATTTCCCTAGAGTCTTCCCTTAATTATATTGTACATGTGTTTAAACAAGCATTTGCTTTCTTGCAGTCCAAATTCTTTCAACTTGATCTTCCAGGGTGGCCACAAGACTGGAATTGTTCTGTTTACAATCTTTTAATGACTGTGGTCTTCTAAGCTAGAATTCTGAATAGGAAAGCAAAGTCTTTGCATAATATAAATATTTGTATCTCAGAAGTAGCAGGAGGGCTATATGATGCGGCTGACGCAGGTCATTACACGACTTTGGCCGCCCCCACCGTAGATGCAAAACAAGAACTAACAGATATCAAGTGCTACCAGCACAAGGAAGAAAGTTTCTTCCTGTTAGGATACATAGAGAAAAATCTCGGTAAGAATGGAACATGTGATTCAAAAAACAAAACTTGATTTAGTTTTAGATTCAGCCTCTATTAAGAGTTTCTTGCATGATTTTGGTTTAAATTTTAGTATATTATATACTTTTTATAAAAACTTGCAGATGAAGCTTTGCAAAATACTTCCAAATGCATGCTTATATCATGTAACAAATCGTGCAGGTCAACAGAGGAATGGTACTTCTTAACTTCAAGTTTATTGTGTTATAGAACTTTAAGAATCAAAAATGAATACATATTTACAAAGACATTCATAATTTTCAACTGTGGGTATGGACGGAATAATTTGGAAAAAAAAAAAACTCTAGAAGTAATTCAAACACTGCCTGGAGTATTCTTAAACTTACTCAACAGAAGTAGAGTACGACTCATTGATGATGTTGAAAGAAAAGATGAAGCTTTTAAACTAAACCCCGGAAGAGTAGAATATTTTAAAATGAGTCAGCCCTTTGGATTATTTAAGTTTGTTTTCCAGCTTGGTTTACACTAAAATAAATTTTATATCTTCAGCAAATTAATATGATAGTAATAAAATAATACCCACCATGCTATAATGTTTTATTTTAGGATTTGGGGCAGATATGGAGGTGGAACAGAGTTGTATGTCTAGTTTCTAATGTGGGGAAGAAATTATCCTGAAGATTCTAGTTTCCCTCCCACCCTCCCTCCCTGGGGATGGAAGCCAGGACCTTGTGTATTATAAGCAAGTGCTCTATTACTGAGCTACACCCCTAGCCCTCTAAGTTGATTTTGATTGAAAAGAACTGGTAGGTGCAACTTGGCTTGCCTTATGGATGGTAAAGTGCTATATCACAGTTTGGTTGGAATAGATTTGGAATAACAAGCAAACTCCATTGGTAAGCTTAATGCCCTCCATTGTGTTATGATGGTAGCTGCAAGTTATAACCTAAACAGGTTTGTTTTCCGTAGGCAAAAATGAAAATTTTCTTTCATGAATTTGGACAGTGTATACCAGAGTCAATTCAATCTTGCCCATGAATAACTAGCTCAGTTTATTGAAACATGATTTTTTTTATTATTTCTTATTCTTTTTTATTTGAAAACAGGGGTGAACTTGTGATCCTTCTATCTCAGCCTCCCAAGTACTGGGATTATAAGCCTGAGCCACCACCCCTGGCAAAACATGATTCTTTAGCAACCACAGCCATGGCTGCTATCTGTGTTGTGTGGTTAGCTAGCTAGTGTTGGTGCTTTGCATGGTGACGGAATGCCCCATTCCTGAACAACCAACCTAAAGTTATCCAGTTGTCTTTTGCAATAAACAGAACTGTGGGTTCATTGGTGTTACACATCTGGCCATCTGTCTCTTGAGAATAAAAACATGTGCCCTAATGAGGGTGAATTTGAAGGTTCATCTGTCCGTTTAAGGGAGAGTAGTAGTGAAAATTATTAGTATTATGCATAGAAATCATTGAAGAGTTTTTGTTTCTCATCTTTGAATTCTTATTTGGATAACCTATTGGGGTAAAGAACCCTAAGGCAAAGAGGAATGTGTGTGCCTCTCACTGCAGCCAAGGAGTGGTAAAGAGAAGGCTTCAAGGCCTGCAGCAGAAATAATGTAGAAAATAACACTTTTCCGGGGACTGTGGGTGGTGACCATGTGACTAGTAACAATAGAAAACCTGTAGAAAAATATGCCCTGTCTGGGACTGTTTTGTTTTGTTTTATTAATTCGTTTAATAAAAAGCCACAAAATAGAAGAAAAGAAAGCTATTTCCTCTGGTAAGATTAAAAATTTTGAAATGCTGCAGCTCTTTAGGAGAGTAAGGGAGGGTCAGCAAACACAAACAAAGACAGAGGTCACCTGAGGCACCAAGGGAGGGCTCCGAGCAGGGAGACACAGAAGACACATAGCAGAGGCATAAAGTTAGTGCAGGCAGAGGAATGAATGTTCTCTGTCACCTCTTGTCCCTTAGAGGCCCAAGAGATTGAGACCTCATGAGACATTTACAGACTGTTTGGACTGCCTAGTTAATGCTTGTGGCTTTCTGTTAAATTTCTTCCTTAAATACTGCACTATGCTCATTTTAATAAGAGGCTTTGATCTATCCCATAGAAATCATTTCCCAGTTGCTGAGTGGGGGCTTCATATGAAGCAAAATAAAATAAAATAAAATAAAGCCCCTTAAAAAAAGCAACATGGCTCTCTCTCTCTCTCTCTCTTTCTCTCTCTCTCTCTCTCTCTCTCTCTCTCTCCTTAGTGAGGCCCTCCACAACTTCGTGAGACCTGGTTTCAAAATAAAGTATAAAAAATAGGGCCGGGGGTGTAGCGTGGAGGTAGAACGCCCCTGGGTTCAATCCCCGGTACCGCAAAAAAAAAAAAAAAAAGCAACACGGTCCCTTGGGCCAGGGCCATCTTGATACTAATTGTAATTAAAAATGTTGGCCCTATATAATTCACTCATCTTTCCATTTCACTTTGCCTGCAGAAACCATCAGACAGTAACTTTCATTATAGAACAACCTAAGATATAGGGTTCACCGTACAGTAATTTACCAAATAGATCCTCTAATACAAATGATTTGGTCTTTGAACTTGTTTTCATTATGAATAGAGTTGTCAAAGTCAGGAGGGCGACAAGAAGGCAGATTGGAGAAACACAAAGTATTGTGGCAGTGCCCCGGAAGTGAACTAACGACGCTCACTACCACCCTGGCTGAGGTATTATACCCAACTAAACATGCACTAGCAGCTGCGTTTGCACACGATGTATATACACAGATTTATCAGAGTCAATCACTATGCTGAGCATGAAAAGGAGGGATGGGGGAGGGAATAGGGTGGGATTTGAGGGAAGGCTAAATGAGCAATGTGTGCGTGCATGCATCTGATACCCTGACACTTATCAAAATGTATAACTACAATGCACCAACAAATGAATATATTTTGAAAAATAAAATAAAATCCTATGACAAGGACCGAATGCTTTGGGGGTGATTTATGCCTCACCACAGGACTCACTCTAAAGAGATAACTCCCACCCAGACTGTTTACAAAAAGAGAAAGCAGAACACACCAAAACCAAGGTGCAAATCTAAGAACCCCGAAAGCAGATAAAAAAGGCCAACAAAACAACAATAAATCCTCACACCTTTAAAGATTTTTCCCAATATAGGATATAAGTGACTAGATTCCTTACACTAATACAGCTGGCCCTAAATTATATTGAAAAGCTAGTCCCAAGGCTTGTGCTTTGCTTGTACTTGGAGCCATTGATGTCCTCCAGGTGCATGCAGGGAGCCTGGACTATGGATTATCTTGAAAACTTTACTACCAGTAGATTCTGTAATGAATGAACACAAAATGATAGGAGATTCTAGATTAGACTCCTATTTGGGGAGGTGGTGTTAGAAGAAAGGATAAAATTATTTCTTTTATGCCTACCCTCTTTCCAGAATGTGTAATAACTGGAAGACATTTCTTAAAGCTGGATTAGCAAAACAAAACAACACATAAAACCCCAGCAATGTTATGAGTCAGCAGTAGGAATATTTCTGGTCAGTCATGGTGGAGGAGGGAGGAATTGTGCTGCATTCACTTTAAGAGCATATAAACCCATTAAGGGTGGGGTTTTTTTGTTTTGTTTTTTGGGGGGGTTTCAGTCAAAAAACAAAAACCCTTAAAACATCGATCCAGTTTTGATTTTACCAGAGATTTAAAGTCACTACAACCTTCTACAGGGTTCATTTCCTCTCATCTGGGACAAATAATGGCTTAGCAGGGATTGGTCTACAATCCTGGTGACTCTGTAGAGCGTACAAGTCCAGAAATACTCCTTGGATGGAAATGTATGATAATCATATACTTTTTTTCGATCCATTTCATAGTCTCATGTATAAAAATAAAAAATGCACAGGGCTTAGACATCCCTTTATTGTATCAAATTAAATTGGATTTAATGCCTGGTTGTGTGTCATCCTGTTCAGACCCATTTGTACAAGACTGTGGAGTGCCGAGCTGGTGCAGATGAATGAATCGCTTTCTCATTACTTCACCCCCATTCTGCTGTCTCTTTTCCTATCCTTTGTATTATAATGGAGGACAGCTGTGGCAGTGAAGTGAATATTAACTAACCCCAGTACCTCAGCAGATTGTGACTTTAATCCCTGCAAATACTACTAAAATCAAAATTTAATTACACTCGGAGTAGCTCTGTTAATGCCTGAAAAATATTTAACAATTAGTGGTTGGCTTAATTAAGCAAACTGCCTTTCACAAAGCAACCTGAAAAGTCCTGCCAAGCCCTTCCCCCATCCTTTTTTTTTTTTATCCTGTAGACTAATTAGTCTGATGTAAGCTCACAGCACTTCATTTACTGTTTCTGAGTCTGCTGTTTAGACGATCTAGGCTCTGAGCTTAACAGCTTGTAATAGAAGGGGAAGTTGTAAAAAGAAATAAATTAGGTTCACTGCACACAGCTACTTAATAATTTAAAAATCCTTTTAATAAGCCACTAATCATTGATAGTCATTTCTTCATTCATATATATAATCTGATATGTATGTGAAAATGGATATATTTCTGTTACGGCGTTAGTATTGGGGGATACAGGAAACCCAAATAAATTAGCACAGATTCAGTTTTATCAAAAGAACTGTTCTCTGTCTGTGTAGATTGGAAAACACCATTTACATTTGAAATTAGAAAGTCTATACTTTTGCTGTGAACTGAATAAACCAAAAACTAAAATAAAAACAAAAGAAAACCGCTAAAATTTGAATCCTGCTCTTTGATTAATACATGATACTACCTGAGCTACTTGGCTATGTGTTGATTCACTCGTCCAATCATCAACATTTACTGATGATTTAATGTGATTTACCGAGGTGATTGCAGATACATTACTGCAAAGCTTTGTATGGACACCCATGGAATGTTTTAATGTGCCACAAAAGGATGGATTATATTATCTACTTATTAAGCTTCATTCTCTACTTGAATTCTTAGGAAAGATATCTTGCCACTCAATAGCTGGGAGAACAAAACACAGTAACTCTTCAAAAGAAAATCACTTATTCAGCAAACTAAAAAACAAAACAAAGCATAAATAATGAAAAAATTTGCCTTGTCTAACCAAGACAAGTCCCAGAGCTGTCAAGGGCTAAGTCCAAACTCATATTTTACAGAAGAGGAAACAGAAATTCAGAGAGTTTAAGAGATCTTCCAGGGCCATATGAAAACTGTTCTCAAGTTCATCAGAGAGTCGTTGCAGATCCTTCTAGGCCCCCATTCCAGACCTGTTTCTATTATCTAACATTGGACACAATTATAGCAGATACATTATTTGATTTCCCAAATTGCAGAACATTAGAAACCACAAAATAGAGGCTAATGGGGGGGTTCTATAGGCTTAGTGTTGAAATGCTGTGAAATATGAGAGCCCATGACAAAAGGTGGAACCTGCTAAATAAAAATTACAGTGAACTATAAAAGATGGTCTCTTGGTAACATCAAACCCAGGAAACAAACATCAACACAATTCTTAATTTTACAGTGCAGGCCTGTGCTACTTCTACTCTTTTTATTTATTATTTATTTTTTGAGGTACTGGGGATTGAACCCAGGGGCGTTCTACCTCCACGCTACACCCCCGGCCCTATTTTTTTATACTTTATTTTGAAACCGGGTCTCACGAAGTTGCGGAGGGCCTCACTAGGTAGAGAAAGAGAGAGAGAGAGAGAAAGAGAGAGCTGAGGCTGGCCGTGAACCCGGATCCTCCGGTCTCCACCTCCCAAAGTACTGGGATTACAAGCGTGCGCCACCACGCCCGGCTGCTTCCACTTTTTAGTGTGTGTGTGTGTGTGTGTGTGTGTGTGTGTGTGTGTGTGTGCAAGAGAGCGAAAATACCAAAAAAGAATATTACAATAAACTGATAGTTATTTTCTTTTTGTGACTATGAAAATTCTTATCTCTGCTTTTAGCAAGTTAATGCTGACAGTTTTAGTGTAGATGGTATGTTCATTTTTCAACCTTGAAAATAAATACCTGTAATCTCATCCTTTCGGGATGTTTTCCCCTGTATGAAATTCTTCTATGCCTACCTAGTATTCCTTATTTATGACTAATTCTTCAGTATTTTTGGTTGTTGCTTAATTTAATAATTAAGAGAAGAGGAAAGAACAAGTATTTTCATGTGTATGTGTCTAAAAGGGTGTATCATGTACACCCACACCTAACTCTGCCAGCAGTCTCTAACCTCATATAATTTTGCACATTCCCACTTAATTGGTAGGCTATGCTTCGAGTCTCATGGTTGGTTGAGGATGGAGCTGAAATTGCAGTTCATAATACAGAAGAGGAAGTGCATATGGGTTGTGATTGAGATACTTGTATTTTGACTGAAGGATTGTGCAGCATCTGGTAGGTGTATAAATCCTTCAGTGGCAGCAATTTAACTTTTTAATAGTAGAGGAAACAGCATATTATATTTCAAAATTGATATCTTTGAAAAATGTGTATTGACACGAGGATGTAAATGGATGCAAAGTCTTCTTGTGGGTTTTCCAGGAATAATTGTGTTTTAATGGTATATGCAACTTGTGTTTTCAATTCTTTTGTCTATTAGTCACATACACATATCTTTATTTCTTCTTGAATGTATGCTGCATAACTATTAACCAAATGTTCATTCACCATCAAGTTCTGTTTCTTCAATGTGTTTTCTCATTCAAAAGCACATAATGATTCTCCTTAATGATACAAATAATCCACTTCTAATGGACTATTATACCCCTTTTTCCACTCCTGAAAAGCATTATTGCTTTTAGGTTTTTAGTTAAATGCGATACATTTTCAAAATAGTATAATATACTTAAATGATCTTTAAGTTTTTCTACAAAAGAGCAGTGAGTATTAAAAGCCAAACAGAAAAATTGCCAAGTCAATGCACCTCGATTCAACTGTCAAAACTTTTTGTTTAAAAAATGAATGGAAATGCTCCTCTATTTCAAGTAAGCAAATTTGCGGGTAACCCATTCTCTTTTTGACTCTGAAGATCATTTGAAAACAAAAAAGCTTGTCCAGGTTTGTTTTCAATTTGCAAAATGTGAGCTGTATCCAAGAAAGGGCACTGAGCCTCATCATCTTGGCTAATAGGGAAAGAACTGTCCTCTCTTGGAAGGTACAATAAATCTTTCATGTTCCCAAGCATCACTTCATGTTTATTGGAAAGAATTTATCTAAGAGGATAGTGGTGACATAAACATTTAACACCACCTCTTCCCTGCATCCTGCACTGCCCCTCCCACACATTCATACCCACACCCATGCACATGTGTGCACACATACCACCAATTTTATGGGGGGAATGGGGGGAAGACTGGAGGATTGAATCCAGGGGCATTCTACCTCTGAACTACATCCCCAGCCTTATTGTATTTTTATTTTGAAACAGGGTCTTGCAAGGTTGATGAAAGTCTCACTACTTGCTGAAGCTGTCCTTGAACCTGCGATCCTCCTGTCTCAGCCTCCCAGGTACTGGGATTGCAGGAGTGTGCCACCACGCCTGGTACATACCACCCATTCTTTAACCTTCTACTATGAATGCCCTTAGGTAGAGAAGAGAAACATACCCTTAACCAAGTCCAATATTTTTGTGATTTAAATTGCAAGATGATTTATGTTTAACCATATGGGTTTATTTCTTATTTGATCATAGCACAGTGAAAAGATCTTAATAAATGCTCATAGCCTAAAGTAAATGGAATTTCAAATTCTGACTTATAAAGATACGTGGACTGATGACTTTGATGGCACAGAATCCGATCTAAATACTTCAGGTTAAGAATATCACCACCTAGAACAACTAATGTTCAACCTTTCCTTACATATCTCTAGGGCTAGAGATTCTATACTTAACTAGCAATTAGTAATAATGACATTTAAGTAGTCATGTCTTCTGTTCATTTAAAACTGTTTGTATTTCCTTTCATAAGATATTTCCACAGTGGTCAAGAATAGCTGTTAAGTTCACTCCCTGTACAATGGTGAGGGAGATGCCCCTTCTCTCTTGGGGAGCAAACTACCAGGGTTCAATTAGTTCTTCCTCGTGGAACTTAAATTCTTTTCAAATCACAGATATCCTTCACTCTTCTAGCGTTTAGAGGTCATCCTTCTGCATAAACAGCCAAGTAATATTTTGAGCTCTCATTCCATGAAATGTAGGAAGTCTCCTTCCTTCTGGGTATCCAGATCTGTCTGAGAATAGTTGTATTAACTATGTGAGCATTTACTGATAATTTTTAAAAGCCTCCTAGCTCAGGTCCTTGCCCCGTGGAGCACAACAATCCGCTCTCCCAGGCAAGTCAACTTCAGCCAATGGTTCTTCACTCTCAGAATAGAACTCAGATAGTGGAGGTTTTTCCAAATTCCTGATAGATAATGGTCGTCCATTCCAGGTAATACTCAGGAATATAAAATTAGAATTCCTGGGATTCCCAGGTAGTCCTGAAATCAAAAGTATTTACTATTTTCATAATATTGTACCCGTGATAATAATCAACTATATACTGCTTTCAAAATAAAACTTTCAGAGATTTAGGCAAAAAATGATATAATGGCAAAAGGATGGTTTTCATGGAATTGTATCTTCCAGTAACATGTAAAAATGATCTCTACATGGTATGAAAATCAGATGATGGCAATATTAAAGAAAATAACACTCACATACAATAGATGATAATAATTTTTTTGAGGGGGTACCAGAGATTGAGCCCAGGGGCATTCTACCTCCGCACTACACCCCCAGCCCTATTTTTTATTCTTTATTTTGAAACAGGGTCTCATTAAGTTGTGGAGGCCTCACTAAGTATCTGAGGCTGGCCGTGAACCCTGATCCTCCTGTCTCAGCCTCCCAAGTACTGGGATTACAAGCGTGCGCCACCACATCCAACTGATAATAATTGTTTTAATAATTGAAATGCCACAAATATTTATGATAGATTATCTTTCTTAAAATGAGATTTTAAAGCTCACAAAGCATTAATCACCCATTATATAATCTTGGTCATTTTTTTTCTCATGACAAATAATCCAGGCTAGAAAATTTTCACTTATTTTTCAGTAATTTTAGTTAAATTGGTAAGAGTATGTCTTCTAGCTTAAGCATAGGATACAAGTTGTGTCATGAATCTCATTTCTTTTTAATGATGAAGATACTTTTTCTCCTTGTATTGATTTGGGTTTTGTAATTGAAATTAATATTGATTTTGTTAATATCAATTTTAGAACAACTTCTGAATTCTTGTTGGAATATTCCACAATAGCATCTTCTTGCATTTTCCTTTCTTCTTTTCAAGTATTTGCAAAGAATTGTACTCTAGCACAAATCCCATCTCTGTAAAATGCCAGAGAATGTTAATAGTAGCATTCAAATAACATAACATTCAACTCTTCTAGCAAGGTTAATGGAAATACATAGAATGATATGTCAAAATTGCTAACTTAAGGACTTATTTTGGTTCCCCAAATGATTTCTTAGGCCATCTTTCATAGAATTAATATGAAGTTAATCATGTGAATAAGCTCATAATGTTTACATTGTTTATAAGAATGACTCACTGTTAGCAGCTTGCAGGGCCAGATCATATAACAACTTCAAGTGAGATTGAACAGATCAGAACGACTTCTCTCTAATGTGCTGCTAAGAATGAGCAGCTAACCTCTGGGAAGGTCAAACTTAACCTTTGGTTTCATGTTAGCCCTACCTGCTCTTGCTTTCTACTTGACATCAGCAATTTCTTCTAACCAGTACTATCCCTATGTTGATTGTCAAGCTCTAAATCATACAATAGAATTATAATGCTTTTCCCTTGTTTTTCTGAAGACCCCCTTCTTCTCCTCCTCCTCCTCCTTCTCCTCCTCCTTCTTCATCTTCTTCTTTATTTATTTATTGGTTAATTTTTCTAAGGATTTAGAGGTAGAAAAAATATATACATTTTCTGAGATATGGTGGGATAGTATTTACACATGGGAAAAGTAAATCCACATCATCTCCTCACTTCTTCCAAAACTATACTATGATGTGTGTGTAAGGGGCAACTTTGTTCATTTTTCCAGTTTTTACATTTTTGATATGTTAAATACACAGAAACAAAATATTTTTAAAACATTCTGTGCATGCATCACCTGGTTTCATAAGTTACTAACATATAGCCAATGTTCTTTAACTAATACACCTACCCTCTCCTTCCATGCCCATCTCTTGGATTACTTTGAAGTAAATATGAGACTTGTCTAGGTGTTAAGCAAGTGAATGTCCACATAGAAATGAATGAAATTGGATCCCTAACCCACATCATACACAGAAATATACTAAAAATGTATCAAACATCTAAGCCTAAGAGCAAAATTATAAAATTCTTGGAAGAAAATTTCATGATCTCAGATTAGGTGATACTTTTATAGATGTGATAAGCAGCCAAAGAAAATATAGATAAATTGGACTGTATCCCAATCTAAAACTTTTGTTCTTCAAAGGATGCCGTTGGGAAAGTGGAAAGGTAAGCTACAACATGGGAGAAGATATTTGCAAGTCATATATTTAGTAAGAATTTAGTATCTAGAACATATAAAAACTCTTGTAATTCAACAATAAAAAGGCAAATATCCCAACTAAAAATGGGAAATGGTTTTGAATAGACATATCTCCAAAAAGAATGACAAAGCCTATGAAAGATGATTACAATCATTAGTTACTAAGTAGATCCAAATCAAAATAATAAATGACTACTTCAGACCCACTAGGCTGGCTATAATAAAAAAGATGGACAATAACAAGTGTTAGCAAGGAGGTGCAGAAATCAAAATCCACATTCACTGCTGGTAGGAATGCAAAATAGTGCAGCTGTCTTGGAAAACATTTTGCAATTCCTCAAAAAGACAAATATAAGCCGGGCGTGGTGGCGCACGCTTGTAATCCCAGTACTTTGGGAGGCGGAGACCGGAGGATCCTGGTTCGCGGCCAGCCTCAGCTCTCTCTCTCAATCTCTCTCTCTCTCTCTCTCCCTGTCTCTCTCTCTACCTAGTGAGGCCCTCCACAACTTCGTGAGACCCGGTTTCAAAATAAAATATAAAAAATAGGTCTGGGGGTGTGGCGCGGAGGTAGAACACCTCTGGGTTCAATCCCCAGTACCACAAAAAAAAAAAAAGACAAATATAGTATTACCATATGACCCAGCAAATCTACTTCTAGGT
>PVJS01028856.1:8896-25314 GCA_004027185.1 Glis glis
AAAAAAAAAAAAAAAGGAGAGCAGAAGCCGGGCACAGTGGTGCACACCTGTAATCCCAGTGCTTAAGAGGCTGAAACAGGAGGATTGCAGGTTTGAGGCCAGCCTCAGCAATTTAGCAAGACCTTGTTTCAAAATAAAAAATAAGAGCCAGGCGTGGTGGCACATGCTTGTGATCCTAGTATTTGGGAGGCTGAGACAGGAGGATCACAGGTTTGAGGACATTCTCAGCAAGTAGTGAGACTCTCATCAACCTAAGGAGACCCTGTTTCAAAATTAAAATAAAAAGCCGGGTGTGGTGGTGCATGCTTGTAATCCCAGTACTTGGGAGTCTGAGACCGGAAGATCCGGGATCGCGGCCAGCCTCAGCTACTTAGGCCCTCCGCAACTTAGTGAGACCCTGTTTCAAAATAAAGAGTAAAAACTAGGGCTGGGGGTATAGCTCGGAGGTAGAATGCTGTTGAGTTCAATCCCCAGTACCACAAAAAAAATAAAATAAAATAAAATAGAGCTGGGGTGTAGCGTAGAGGTAGAATGCCCCTGGGTTCAATCCCCAGTACCAAAAATAAAATAAAAAGGGCTGGGGTGTAGCTCAGAGGTAGAATGCCTCTGAGTTCAATCCCCAGTAACACACAAAAAGGAGAGGAGAGGGGGCAGGTGTGTGGAGGGTGGCCGGGTTGGCGGGGGCAGGTGTGCGGGTGGGTGAGCTCTGCTGAGGATCTTGGCAGCCAGCCTCTGACTCCGGGCCCAGAGCAGTGCTGGCTGACACAAGGGTCTGTGGCCCAGGCGTGGTTTACGACACGTTCATGCTGAAGCACCAGTGCATGTGCGGAAACACACACGTGCACCCTGAGCACGCTGGCCGCATCCAGAGCATCTGGTCCCGGCTGCAGGAGACCGGCTTGCTTAGCAAGTGTGAGGTGAGGGAGCCCCCTTCCTCCGGCCCCAACTTCAGTCCAGCCAGAGCCTCTTCTCTCCCCCACTAGTGAGGCCACTTTTCACCCCAGCCCTCAGCCCAGTCCCCCGGCTACCCCCTAGTTCCATCCCTTGTGGTCTGTTTCCCTCATGGTCCCCAGCCAAATTGGGGGAAGAGTCCTTAGAGTGGGGTTCCCAGAGACCGGGGCCTAGGTTCTCAAAGTTCTTTGGCTCTCCTGAGGTCAGAAAATGGCTCTGTGGGTGCCAGGGTGTGGGCAGAGAGAGGCTGTGGGTGTCGGGAGAGCTGCCGCCCTGCTCACTGGCCTCTGCCCTCCCCTGGCAGCGGATCCGGGGTCGCAAAGCCACGCTGGAGGAGATCCAGACGGTGCACTCCGAATACCACACCCTGCTCTATGGGACCAGCCCCCTCAACCGGCAGAAGCTGGACAGCAAGAAGCTGCTTGGTGAGCCCCCGGGCAGGGCTTGTCTGCTGTCCCAGTGGGATGGGGACTGTCAGAAAGACTACCTGTCCAGGGTAGGCATGGGGTCCTGATGGGCCCAGGTCATCCCCTGGACAGAAGTGGCACAGTTGCCATGTCACACACCTCTAGAGGGTACTGTCAACAAAGAGCATGCTGGAGGGCACCAGGCAGGGGGTGGAAGTGATCAGTGGTGGGTGCTTTGCTCTTCTCAGCCTGTCATATCCCTGCCATCTGTCCCCAGGGGTAGGATGTCCCAACATCCTACCAAACAGTTCCCAAACAGTTTGGGAAACAGTTTCTAACTGTTGTGGGCTGCAGAGACCTGGCCTGTGCTGGAGTCTGAGCCTTCATTTTCTGTGGCTGAGCTCACTGCCCTCTGCAGAGCCCGACTCGTAGCCCTGGCAGTTGAAGCAACTTGCAGAATAGCTCTGTCCCTCCTCCCTGCAGGCCCCATCAGCCAGAAGATGTACGCCATGCTGCCTTGTGGGGGCATCGGGGTGAGTAGGCTGCGCGCCAGCGGGAGCTGTGGGCAGCCACTCTCCCTCAGCCCCTCCCTTCCTGCTCGCTGTGGCCAATGCCCTCTGGGTGTCCATCCCTTCTTGCCGCTCTCCCCAGGGGGCATGCTGAAGCCTGCTTTCCTGCTCTTGCAGGTGGACAGTGACACTGTGTGGAACGAGATGCACTCCTCCAGTGCTGTGCGCATGGCGGTGGGCTGCCTGGTGGAGCTGGCCTTCAAGGTGGCTGCAGGAGAGCTCAAGGTGAGAGCAACTTGTCCTCAATCCTCAGGAACAGAGAGTCACTGTCCTTTGCAACCTGAACTCTCTGGTGCTGGGGTGGGGAGAAGATGACAGCTCTAGAAATGGCTAGGGGTTAAGGGGCCCAAGGGGTTGACAAGTACTAATGCCTGGGTGTCTCAAAGCAGAAAGTACCTGCCTGAGAGGCCAGTGATTGGCAGTCATAATGGTGCATTAAATTTATCTACGATGTTCTGATCTGTGCTCCTTCCCTGTCTGGCTTGCATTTTCTCTTTTTCTTTTTTTTTTCTTTTTTTTTTGCGGTACCAGGGATTGAACGCAGGGGCGTTCTACCTCCGCGCTACGCCCAGACCTACTTTTTATACTTTATTTTGAAACCGGGTCTCACAAAGTTGCGGAGGGCCTCACTAAGGAGAGAGAGAGAGAGAGAGAGAGAGAGAGAAAGCTGAGGCTGGCCGCGAACCCGGATCCTCCGGTCTCCGCCTCCCAAAGTACTGGGATTACAAGCGTGCGCCACCACGCCCGGCGCATTTCTCTTTTTCTATGTCTATCCTGCCACCTTGTTTTCTTGACTCTTGTCTCTGTCCCTTTGCCTGTACCTCTTCAGAATGGATTTGCCATCATCCGGCCCCCAGGACACCACGCCGAGGAATCCACAGCCATGTGAGTGCTGCCCCATCCCCGCCCTGGGACCTCTGCCCTGAGCCCTTCCTGTCATTTGCTCAGGAAGCAGCCTCTCTTCACTCCTAAACTGACCTCCCCACCCTTTTCTCCCCCACCCCTCTCAGGGGATTCTGCTTCTTCAACTCCGTAGCCATCACAGCTAAACTCCTGCAGCAGAAGTTGAACGTGGGCAAGGTCCTCATCGTGGACTGGGTAGGCAGTGGGCTGGAGCACTGGACCAGGGTGGTCAGAGCTGGGCCGTGGTGACCTTCAGGAAGCTCATCTCCCCCCAGGCAGCCCACTCTGCCTCAGGCTGGCACCGGGGCTTGCTCCCTGGTCTCGCATCCTGGTGACCGGTGACAAACCTTACATCCCTTTTGCTGAATCACTAGCCCAGTCCTCAGGTTCCAGTAGGGCTCCCTTCTCTCCTTGAGAGACCCAGAGTGCTTTTAGCCCCTCTCCGCCTTGGCTTCCCCTGGCAGCCTTGAGCAACTGAGGGATTGCCTACCCTGAACAGGTGTACCACCACCACTGCTAGAGCCACTTTCCTCCCCTGCCATTATGACTGGGGGCTGTGTGTCAAGAACCCAACCAGTACTTGACACATGGTGCTGCCCACGGCCACCTCTAGTAGTAAGAACTGGGACGAAGGCACTGTTGGGTGACCTGGTCATTTAGCCAGGGATGCTGCACTTCTGCCCTGCTGCAGTTGGTGGTTCTGACCCTGCCCCAATGGTGGCGGGAAAGGTGTACACTACTCGCTGTGTCCCGGGAGGTCACCAGGGGTCCTCAGCAAGGGTGAAACTTTCAAAGACCAATTTTGGCTTAAAACTTCATTTAAGCAGAGCATGGGGTGCACGCTTGTAACCCCAGTACTTGGGAGGCTGAGACGGAGGATCGCAGGTTCAAAGCCAGCCTCAGCTACTTAGGCCCTCTGCAACTTAATGACACTCTTGTTTCCAAATAAAGAATAAAAAATAGGTCTGGGGGTGTAGCCCAGAGGTAGAAGGCCCCTGGGTTCTATCCCCAGTACCTCCAAAAAAAAAAAAAAAAACTCATTTAGATGTTGAATCCTGCCAGGCGTGGTGGCACACGCTTGTAATCCCAGTACTTGGGAGGCTAAGACCGGAGGATCCGGGTTTGCGGCCAGCCTCAGCTACTTAGTGAGGCCCTGTTTCAAAATAAAGAATAAAAACTAGGGCTGGGGGTGTAGCACAGAGGTAGAATGCCCCTGGGTTCAATCCCCAGTACTGCAAATAAATAAATAAATAAATAAATTCCTTAGTGGCCCTAATGTTTCCCTCTAAAACTGTTCATCAGAACAGGTTCTACAGGGAGTTAAACCACATTTATCCACATTTGTACAGCCCCTATGCGGTGCCACATTTTAGAGGTGCAGATCCCAGTTAGAGAAGTGGGGGTCAGGTAGTTCTTTGTGAACAGAGTACAGATGCCCTGCAGCCACTGGTGGGCTCAACCCCAGAGCTCACTGCAGGGTGGGTGGGGACACATGGAATTATGACCTTGGGGTAAAAGCTTGGGCCATTTTCCTGATGTTTCCACCTCTCCCTGCTAGGATATTCACCATGGCAATGGCACCCAGCAGGCGTTCTACAACGACCCCTCTGTGCTCTACATCTCCCTGCATCGCTATGATAATGGGAACTTCTTTCCAGGCTCCGGGGCTCCTGAAGAGGTACAGCTCCTTCCTGGGCCTTTACTCAGGCCCCTCCGGGAGGTGGCAGGCTGGGGCCCGGCAGGAAGCCACGGAAGCCCATGGTGGTGCTGGTCCCTGGGGCATCTGCGGGGATCCTAGTGGGAGGACCTCACAGGTCTGACTGCCCCTCGGGCAGAACAGAGGTCAGTGGAGTAAGGCCTTGAGTGAGGTGGGATGAGGGTGGGGCAATGTCTGGGATCCCCAGGTATTGAGACTGACCCCCTTTCCAACCCTGTGCCAGGTTGGTGGAGGGCCAGGCGTGGGGTACAATGTGAATGTGGCATGGACAGGAGGTGTGGACCCCCCAATTGGAGACGTGGAGTACCTGACAGCCTTCAGGTAGGGCCTGGGAAGGGCTGAGAACGGGGTGGGAGCCCCAGGCCTGCGGTGGGAGGGCGGCAGGCACTGGGTCAGTATGGGTGGAGAGGCGTGGTCTCTGGGGTGAGGCCTGGCCTGGCCACCTGCTGGGCTCAGCTTGGGCCATCCCTTTGCAGGACAGTGGTGATGCCTATTGCCCATGAGTTCTCACCTGACGTGGTCCTAGTCTCCGCTGGGTTTGATGCTGTTGAAGGACATCTCTCTCCACTGGGTGGCTATTCTGTCACCGCCAGATGTGAGCCTGCTGGGGTTTGGAGGGAGGATGTAGAACAGTGAGGATGGAGTCCAGTGGGGATGTGAGCAGGGAGTAGACTGATTTTTCAGGGGAAGGAGAGTGCAGGGGACAGGTCTGAGACTTGGAATCGGCTTGCTGGCTCCCTCCACACTTCCCCCGCCAACCCTGGCCTCAGGGCCAGCAAGTGGAAGCATACGGGTAGCAGTGCTGAGCCATGGAGATGGAGCTTGCCCACCCCTGATGCTTCAGCGATGCTCCTCATACCATAGCATGGACTTGGCCTTCTTCGCCTGTCTTATGTTTTGCCTCTGATGGAACATTTATTCCACTGCTGTTATATTTTATTAGCAATATATTTGGGTTTAAATCTGCCATCTTATTTTGTGCTTTGTCCCACTTCTTACTCTCTCCTTTCTTACTGTCTCTTGACTTGATTCTATTTACCATTTGCCCTTCCTCCCTTCTCCCATGTCTAAAGGTTTTGGCCACTTGACCAGGCAGCTGATGACGCTGGCAGGGGGCCGGGTGGTGCTGGCCCTAGAGGGAGGCCATGACTTGACCGCCATCTGTGATGCCTCTGAGGCCTGTGTCTCTGCTCTGCTCAGTGTGGAGGTGAGGGGAGGGGGCCGGGGAGGTGGGACAGCAGGCTGGGGCCAAGAGGGCAGCAAGGGTGTCTACTTCCCTGGCTTGAGCAGCACCTAGGAAGGTTTTCCTGGGTCCTAAGATAGTTGACCAAGCGGGGGGCATGGTGGCACACGCCTGTAATCCCAGTACTTGTGAGGCGGAGACAGGAGGATCGCAGGTTTGCAGCTGGCAACGTAGCAAGACCCTGTTTCATAAGAAAGAAAATAGTGCTGGGGCTGTAGCTAGGAGGTAGAAGGCCCCTGGGTTCAATCCCCAGTACCACACACTAAAAATTAAAATATTAAAATAAAAATAAAAAAGAATAGTTTGCCAGGAGGCTTTCTGTCTAGGGCTGAATGGGGGCAGTCAGAGGAGCAGGCATCGCCACCCTACTGCCCACCCTAAGCCTTCTCTTCTTTCTCCTGCCAGCTGCAGCCCTTGGATGAGGCAGTCTTGCAGCAAAAGCCCAACATCAACGCAGTAACCACACTAGAGAAAGTCATCGAGATCCAGAGTGCGTGGGGAAAGGCAGAGGGGCTCAGACCTCAGCCTGCCCGGGGAAGGGGCTTGTGGGAGGACTGGGCTTCAGTGTACATCTGGTGTACCCAGGGGGCCGGGCTTGAGGGAGGGCCAGGGCTTCGGTGTACCTCTGGAGTTGTCTGCCCTCCTTTACCCCCTGCCCATCCTTCTTCCACAGGCAAACATTGGAGCTGTGTGCAGAGGTTTGCTGCTGGTCTAGGCCGTTCCCTGCGGGAGGCCCAGGCAGGTGAGACGGAGGAGGCCGAGACTGTGAGCGCCATGGCCTTGCTGTCCGTGGGGGCCGAGCAGGCCCAGGCTGCTGCAGGCCGGGAGCATAGCCCCAGGTAAGCTCCCTGTCTCCACCGTTCTGTCCTGGTTCAGGTGGTGTCCCCCACTCAATGCCCTCCCCATGCTCGTCTCTACAGGCCGGCAGAGGAACCCATGGAGCAAGAGCCTGCCCTGTGACACCCTGGCCCCATCCCTCTGGGCTTCATCATTGTGATTTTGTTTATTTTTTCTATTAAAAACAAAAAGTCACACATTCAACAACGTGTGCCGTGTGGGTCTCTCAGCTGTCCCTTCCTGCCTCAGCCCATGGTCAACATCTCAGTTCTAGAAATTTGCTTCCTCTGTAGAGGGTGGGGTGCAGTTCCGCTGCTCCCCCATGTTGTATCCCACACCCACTTCCCTGCATCCTGACCTTTTCTCCCTTGGAGCCTGGGCCAGCTCAAGCTGGGCACAGGGGCCTCCAATTCTGGGGACCCCCACTGAGTGAGAGGAGAACAGTGAGTTGGTGCCTTGGCTTCAGCTGACTTGGGGGGAACGCCTTAACTTCACCCCCTCCCCTCTCCAGCCCAGGGGAGGCTCCTCCTATGGAGGAGGCAGAGTGGAGGGAAGGTGGGCTCCCATGCTGTGCCTCCCCTCCGCTGTCCCCACCCTCTCTGCAGACCCCTCTCCTCCGTGGCCTCAGCATCAACCACGCAGGCTCATGCAGTGGGCCAGGCGGGTCTGGCCTCACACTCCTCAGGGCCTGTTTCCCCTCCCAGGGGCCCAGAAGGTGAGGGGTGGGGGGCAGGGCTGGGCTCCTGGGTTCTGAAGGCCAGGAGGAGCGGCCTTCCTGCCCCTCTGCTGGCACAGCCTGGGGAGGAGGGGAAGGTGGTCCCTGCAGAGGGCTCCAGGCTGCTGTGAGCCCCCTTGCTGTTCTGTATCAGATTTCCCCAGCCATCTAGTGCTGCAAGTAAAAGGGTCAGGTCTCACCTCCCACCTGGGGCCTTTTGCTTTGAAGCTTAGGGATGGTGAGAGAGAAGGTTCCAGAAGGGGCAGGACCATAACCCAGGAACCTAGGAGTCTGCCCTCAGCTGGAGCTTCTCTTCCTCCTAAGCACCCTTTGTTGGCCACTAGCTCTAAGGAGCCAAGGACAGGAGGGGGCTGGGTGCTGCTCTTCTTCTTTTCCAGGAGCCCTGACAAGCCCTGTTTCCAGGGGCTAGAGGCCCACAGGCTTCCAGGGAATACTGTCCAACTTGTAGGAAACCAAAGATGGGAAGTGGCTCCTAGGGGCGAACTCTTCCTTCCTCTTCCACCTATTCCAAGTAGGCTTTTTCTCCTCCCAGCCCCAGGACCCTACCAATCTGTTTACATATTTATTATCCTACTGGGGCCTAAGCAGGGTTGAGAGAGCCAGAGAAGGGGAAGGAGCCTCACCACCATCAGTTCACTGTGTACATGTGTGGCCTAGCTCCTCTTGGGGGCCGGCATGCACCAGGCCTCCCTGCACTGAGCCCCAGGCTCCGGGCCCCTTACCCTCCCTCTCCCCGTGGCTGGTCTGGTTGTCATGTAAACCCACTCCTTGCTTTGTCTCCCTGGATATGGATTTCAGTTAAGTATTTTGTAACCCATTACATTGTATGTCCCTGTGTAAATAAATTTGTTTCTGGCAGTGCCTTCTGGGGCCAGTGTCTCTGTTCTCTGGGTTCCCAAATGGAGTAGAGGTTCTCATTCCCCTTCCTAAGCCAAAAAAAAAACCACTGCCTTTTCTCTAACCCTGGACCAGAAGCAAATTTGGGAAACAGGAGGCTGGGGTGGGAAATCTCTGTCCTGTAAGTGAAAGACAAAGTTTCACTGGATATAGCCACACATCTTGTGGGATCTCTCCTGTGGCCTCAGGGGTATGTGTGTCGGGGGGGAGGCGCTAAGGTCTCAGCTGAGTTTAAGGTCCCCCTTTCCTTTGACTCTCTGCCTCTGTAGAAACAGGGCTGAGGGTGGGGGTGGGGTGGAACAGGCAACCTGGTAAGGGTTCTGCTCCTGCACATGCAAGGTCAGTGAATATGTGTATACAAGCAAGAAAGCAATCCCGAAGTTTCAAGGGCTTTATTGGGGCCCCCTGAGCCGCCCCTCACAGTGTTGCAGGAACCCAGGGGGTTGCCTTTACTCTTTGGGGACTTGGGGGGAGGCAGGAGGAGGCTCAGCCTCTCTGGGAGGCCCTTCTTTAGGGCTAAGACCAGGTGATGGGAGAAAAAGGAAATAAAGGGTGAGTAGGGCCCACTTGGGGGCTGAAAGGGGACGGGGTTGCCTCTTGGAGGTCATGGAGTGTTGGCTAGGGGAAAGTGGCAGAAGGAGGCACAATAAGTTAGGAAGAACGGATGGGCGGTGCTTCTTGGGCACTGAACATATGCACCACCCAGGGTACAAGGGCCAGGACCAGGCAGGGCCAGAGGGTATACTTAAGGAAGTTGAAGATGTAGAATAGGCTGATCTGAGGAGGGTGGCCCAGCCAGTCCAGGGGACCCAGAAGTACCATGGCCAGCACAAGGCAGACTATCTTCTGGGCATTTCCAAGGTGTGCCCGCCGTATCTGGGCATAGCAGGGAGAGTGCAAAGCGATGCCCAGGCCCAGGGCAGCCCCTGAGTCCCGGCTCAGGGAGGCAAAGGGCCGGCTGTCCAGGTGCACCCACTCCGGCCGCTCACACCACTTGGAGGCGAGGTTGATGGACCTGGAGGGAAAAAGAAGCCTTGCCAGGAGAGACTGCAATCCAGAGGGCCACAGGCTCTTAGCCATCAGCCCTTGGGGACCCACTCCCACGTTCTGCTGTGACCCCAGGTCTATGTTTGGAAACAAGTAATGTGTCCCTTTTTAGTTACAATGAACCAGAGACCCGTCAGACTAGATACAGGTGAGGGAGGACAGGCCCCAGCCTGCCCAGGCTCCAAAGCGAGACTTACCAAGAAAGATCCAGGCCCAGTGTAAGGAGGGTCCAATAGATGAGGCTGGCACCCAGCATGAGGGCCAGTGCAGTCAACCCATAGAAGCTTAATTCCCGCTCCATGGGTATCCGGGAGGTCATCAGCCAGCCCAGGATAGCACCTAGGGGAATGGGGTGACAGCAGCTTCAAGAAGTTTGGGGAAATGTTCCCCACCCCCACCCCCTAAGCTGCAGTGCCGCTTGGCAGAACAGACTAAGATATAGGGGGGCCTTGGCGTTGGCTCTACAGAAGCTGGGAATGATGGAAAGATCCCAGGTTGGTCCTCCCACTGCCAAAGGCACCCTCCTGGCCCATCCTTTTGCCCCAGTTGCTCACCAGTTATTAGGCCACCCAACACCTGGTGAGGGAAGTGTGCTAAGAGGAAGATCCGGGACAGGCCGACCGCCAATAGGAAGGTGCAGTACGCCAGGCTAGGTATCACCCTTACCCAGCGGCTAGAAGAGAGGCAAATGGTTCAAGTGGCGCCCATCCAAAGCTTTGCTTCCCTAAGCACCCAAGCACTCATGATTTGACCAAACACCTCAGGGTCCCCAGAACTCCAGCTCCCAGGCTGCCATGCTGCTGGGTCCTTTAGGTCCAGGATGCCATCACCACCCCTGCTCCCACTGGTGGGCAATGCCAAGGGTATACCTGCGGGCCCGAGTGGCCACTTGGGAAGAGAGAGCTGTCATTATGGGCCAGAAAGCTGCTCCTGTGATCATGCAGTGTCCAGAAGGGCTGCCTGCCGGGAAATCCAGAAGCTCGTGGTGAGGATGGAGGCAGGAGGCAGGTACCCCTGATGCCCCTCAACACAGCTGCTTCCCCCTGGCTGAGAAGAGAGCCCTTCCCAGCACTGGGTCATCGTTCCCTCCCTCCCTCCTGAGGCCACTGCTTTCAGGATTCTCCTTGCCCTGGCTCTTAGCTCTACTCTGCACAAGGCAGGCTGCCCTCCTCCCCAGTCTTCCTCGGGTTGCTATGTTTTCTGGGCCAGTGAGAGGCTGTGTCTCTAGTTGGACCACCCTGGCTGAAGAGTCCTCTGAAATTCCCACCCAAAGCATAACCACACTGGGAAAGAGAGGAGGTTTGAGCTTTCCCACCTGGACCAGTCTCACACGAAGAGGGGAACTGGTGAACCTGGGCTGGAGCCTGGTTGTAGTACCCAGACTCATGGACCCACCAAAAGGGCCTGTCTCCAAACAGAAACCTGGAAAAGATGCAAGATGACATAACATACACATGCTGCAGGGTGTGGGGGAGGGGAAGGAGGGCACAACAGGACAGCAGAAAGACAACGGGGAGGGCTTTGGAGTGCCTAAAGGATGGAATCAGAAAGGGACTCTGATTCCTGCCATTATCTTGCTGTAGTTTCCTACCTTGGAACAGGAAAAATCACACTATTTTTTTGGGGGGGGGATTGAACCCAGGAGCATTCTACCTCCGAGCTGTACCCCCAGCCCTATTTTATTTTGAAACAGGGTCTCCCTAGGTTGATAACAGTCTTACTACTTGTCGAGGCTGTCCTTCAACCTGCGATCCTCCTGTCTTGGCCTCCTAAGTACTGGAATTACGGGCTTGTGTCACCACACCTGACTAAAATCACACTTTTTTTTTTTTTTTTTTGCGGTATGGGGATTGAACCCAGGGGCATTCTACCTCCAAGCAACATCCCCAGCCCTATTTTATTTTTATTTTGAAACAGGGTCTAGCTAGTTTGATGAAAGTCTCACTATTTGCTCAGACTGTCCTTGAACCTGCGATCCTCCGGTCTCAGCCTCCCAAGTACTGGGATTACAAGCGTGCACCACCACGGCGCCACCATGGCGGTGGCGCACACTTATAATCCCAGTACTTGGGAGGTTGAGACCGGAGGATCTGGATTTGCGGCCAGCCTCAGCTACTTAGTGAGGCCCTCTGCAACTTAGGAGACTCTGTTTCAAAATAAAAATAAAATAGGGCTGGGGATGTTGCTCAGAGGTAGAATGCCCCTGGGTTCATTCCCAGTACCGCAAAAGAAAAATATAAGCCGGGCGTGGTGGAGCATGCCGATAATCCCAGTATTTGGGAGGCTGAGACAGGGAGAGTGTAAATTCTAAGCCAGCCTCAGAAACTTAGTGAGACCCTATTTCAAGTAAAAAATAAAAAGGGTTAGGGGTGTACCTCAGAGGTAGAGCACCTCTGAGCTCAATCCCCAGTACCATGAAGAAAAAAAAGAGAGAGAGAGAAAAGATGGGAGAGTCAGACACAGTGGCACACAATTGCAATACCAGCAACTCAGGAGGCTGAAGCAGGAGGATTTCAAGTTCAATGCCAGCCTTGGCAACTTAGTAAGACCCTATCGTAAAATAAAAAATGAGCCGGGCGTGGTGGCACAAGCTTGTAATCCCAGTACTTGGGAGGCTGAGACAGGAGGATCGCAGGTTCGTGGCCAGCCTCAGCTACTTAGTGAGGCCCTCCGCAACTTCGTTAGATCCGGTTTCAAAATAAAGGATAAAAAATAGGGCCAGGGGTGTAGCTCGGAGGTAGAACGCCCCTGGGTTCCATCCCTGGTACTGCAAAAAAAAATTAAAAATAAAAAAAATAAAAAACGAAAAGGGTTGGGGGTAGCTGGTGGTGGTGGCACACACTTGTAATCCCAGTACTTGGGAGGCTGAGACAGGAGGATTGCAGGTTCATGGCCAGCCTCAGCTACTTAGGCCCTCCGCAACTTAGTGAGACCCTGTTTCAAAATAAAGAATAAAAAATAGGGCTGGGGGTGTAGCTCGGAGGTAGAATACCCCTGGGTTCAATCCCCGGTACTGCAAAAAAATAAAATAAAATACAATAAAGGGAATGGGGTGTAGCTTGGAGGTAGAATGCCCTTGGGTTCAATCCCCAGTACCACAAAAAAAAGTATCCACCCAAGCTGGGCATGGTGCACAGGCCTGTAATCCTATCCACTTGGGAGGCTAAGGCAGGATAATCACAAGTGCCAGATCAGCCCGAGCAACTTAATGAGACCACTCGTCAAAATAAAATAAAAAGGGTTGGGGATGTGGCTCAGTGGTAGAGCACTTGCCTAGCATGCACAAGTCCCTGGATTCAATCCCCAGTACCACAAGACAGAAAAGAAAAAAAGGGGGGCCCACTGAGGAGGTGTCTGACCATTGAGGGAACAGAACTAGGGAGGGAGGCGCAAAGGGCAATTAAGCAAGGAGGAAAAGATTGAGACAACTGCTTTTCCGTTTACAGTAAGGTTGAAAGTCCTGTGAAGACTAGAGAGAAAGGGTATTCTGAGTTTTTTGTTTTGTTTTTTTGGTTGTGGCTCTGGGGATTGAACCCAGGGGCATACTACCTCTGAGCTACACCCCCAGCCCTATTTTATTTTTATTTTGAAACAGGGTCTGTCTAAGTTGCAGAAGGTCATGCTAAGTTGATCTCAGTTTGTTTTTCAGCAAGTCATTTTAGCCCACTTAAGTGTCTCCTATGAACCTCCCTTCCTTCCCCCAGGTTGGGGACCTGGCAACAGAGGCTGAGGTGAAGGGAGGAGAGTCTCCATGCCTAGTGACTCCCTTCCACACCCCAAAGAGAGAGAACAGGTGGCACAAAGCGATAAACCCCAAGGGCTGTAGGGTCTCCACCCACTTGCCTGGGATAGGGAAAGAAGAGAAAGTGTTCCCTAGAAAGCAGTGCTTTCACCCAGTGCTTTTCAAACTTCACTGTGCTTGGGAATCACCTAAGGACTTCCTAAATTCAGATTCTGATTCAGGAAGTCTGACCTGGGGCCTGAGATTCTCTACTTCTAGCAAGTTTTGAGGCCTGCCTATGCTGTTAGGTGATTTCTCTAATCAAACTAGTTTGAGAAACACTGGTCTTAAAAGTAGGATGCGTGGAGTCTGAGTCCAAGATGCACAACGATGCCCAAAGGGAAAGTCAGGGTGTGGGCGGAGGGAAACCCGGGCCCTCGAGGATGGGGGACCAGGATGCGCGAGGGCATTGCTGTCTCACCACTTGAAGACGAGGTTGAGCCACTCGGCGATGAGGCTGATCCAGAGGACTGCAATGCCCACACGGCGAGAAGCGTAGTAGGCCGCGGGGAAGTAGAACAGAAAGAGGCTTTTGGGATCGCCCAGAAAGGTGACCCAGAGCCACACGTTCTCCAGCCAGGGCAGCTGGTTCTGCATCGCCTCGGCCATCACGATCCCCGCGCCCAGCGCGGACTCCATGGCGATCCAGGGGCCGGCCGGGCGGGGGTCCGCTCTACAGAGGAAGCCAAGGAGTTCTGACGACAGAGAAATGGCTACCCGCTGCCCTCCAGAGCCCACCCCGCCAAGCCTCAGGCCCCGCCCTCCTCACAGCGGACGGAGGTAAGCCCCGCCCATCGCCCCGCCCCCGGCAGTCCCGGGCAAACAGTCCGGCTTTTTGCCGGTACTGTTTCCTCCGCGCTCTTCCCAGGCTTTCCTCTCTACAGGGCAGCGGAAGGGACAAACCTTTGCGAAGGCGTTTCCTTAGAGCCCCACGTGGCCACTGTTGCCGGCACGTGGGCTGCCCAAGGAGTGGCGGAATCTGCTGCTCTTCCGAGTTAGCGACAGATTAACCCGTGGGCCAGCGTCAGTCCCCGGGTCCTGGTTCTGCTATTGCGAAGGCAATATGTAATTTTTTTATTTTTATTTTTATTTTTATTTTTGCGGTACTGGGGATTGAACTCAGGGGCATTCTACCTCCGAGCTACACCTCCAGCCCTATTTTTATTCTTTATTTTGAAACAGAGTCTCACTGAGTTGCAGAGGGTCTCACTAAGTAGCTGAGGCTGGCGGTGAACCCAGATCCTCTGGTCTCAGCCTCCCAAGTACTGGGATTACAAGCGTGTGCCACCACGCCTGGCTTTATTTTTATTTTGAAACAGGGTCTCACTAAATTGCTGAGGGTCTTGCTTGAGGGTCTATCAAAATAAAAAATAAAGGTGGGCGTGGTGGCACACACCTGTAATCCTGTACTCGGAAGGCTGAGACAGGAGGATCACAGGCTCTAGGACAGCTTCAGCAATTTAGTGAGGCTCTCTGCAATTTACTGAGACCCTGTTTCAAAATAAAAGAATAAGCCGGGCGTGGTGGCGCATGCTTGTAATCCCAGTACTTGGGAAGCTGAGACCGGAGGATCTGGGTTCGCGGCCAGCCTCAGCTACTTAGTGAGGCCCTCTGCAACTTAGTGAGACCCTGTTTCAAAATAAAGAACAAAAAATAGGGCTGGGGGTGTAGCTCGGAGGTAGAATGCCCCTGGGTTCAATCCCCAGTACCGCAAAAAAAAAAAAAAAAGAAAAGAATAAAATCGGGCTGGGGGTGTAGCTCAGAGGTAGAAAGCCCCTGGGTTCCATCCCCAGTACCACAAAAAAATAAAAATAAAAAATAAATAAATAAATAAATAGGGCTGGGGGTGTAGCCTGGAGGTAGAACGCCCCTGGGTTAAACCCCAGCACCACATACACAAAAAAAGTTGGGGCTATAGCTGGGAGGTGGAACTCCCCTGGGTTCAATCCCTTGTGCAAAAAAAGTGTGGGGGAGAGAAGCTGAATGTGAATCTCAGTTCACTCCCTTTATAAATGTTTTTCAGTTGCCTCAGGTAGAAAGCTTAAATTTCTTACTGAGTCTTTGAAAGTTTGCCCTGGCTCTACCCTCAATCTTCACCATCTACCCCCACACCTGCTTTATAATCTATAGGAGGTCTCTCCTCCTAGAGGTCCTGGCATATGCAATTTTTTTCTGGCTAGAATGTGGCCACTCATTCCCTGCTGATCCCCCAAGCCTTTCCTAGGGGTGCCTGGAAGTCATATATGAAATCTTCTACAACAGCCTTCCCCTCCCACATCTTTGGTTTTGTTTTCCATGACTTCAGTTGCCTATAGTCAACCTGGTGTGAAACTATTAAATGGAAAATTCCAGAAGTAATTAATAAGTTTTAAATCGCATGTAGTTCTGAGTAGCGTCATGGGATCTCCTGCTGTCCTGCTCCACTCAGGCTGGGATGTGAACCATCCCTTGTCCAGCATATCCACGCTATATATACTACCTCTCCATTAGTCACAGTAGACATCTAGTTTCTTAGATCAACTGTCACAGCATCTCAGTGCTTGTGTTTAAGTATTCCTTATTTTTTTATTTTGTGGTACTGGGGATTGAACCCAGGGGCATTCTACCTCTGAGCTACACCCTCAGCCCTATTTTTTTAAATTTTGAAACAGGGGTTCACTAAGTTGTTGAGGGCCTCACTAAGTTACTGAAGCTGGTCTTGAACCTCTGATCCTCCTGTCTCAGCCTCCCAAGTACTAGGATTACAAGCGTGTGCCACTACCCTGAGCAGTAGTCCTTATTTTACTTCATAATGGCCCCAATATGCAAGAGTAATGATGTTGGCAAGCTGGAAGTTGTGGTGTATGCCCATAATCCCAGCTACTCAGGGGGCTGAGGCAGGAGGATGGCGAGTTTGAGGCCACCCTGGGCAACACAGCCAGACACTGTCTCAAAATAAAAAGGATGGGGATATAGCTCAGTGGTAGAGTGCTGCCACTGGTTCAATCCTTAGTACCAACACCACCACAACAACAATAAGAAACACACAGAAAGCCGGGTGTGGTGGCACATGCTTGTAATCCCAATACTTGGGAGGCTGAGACAGGAGGATGGCAGGTTTGCGGCCAGCCTCAGCTACTTAGTGAGGCCCTCTGCAACTTAGTTTGTTTATTTATTTATTTATTTATTTATTTATTTTGCGATACCGGGGATTGAACCCAGGGGCATTCTACCTCTGAGCTACACCCCCGGCCCTATTTTTTATACTTTATTTTGAAACCGGGTCTCACGAAGTAGTGGAAGGCCTCACTAAGTAGCTGAGGCTGGCCTTGAACCCGGATCCTCTGGTCT
>PVJS01028857.1:0-25215 GCA_004027185.1 Glis glis
CTCCTCCTCTTTCTTCATTTTGGAATAGAGAAGAGAGACAGGATGCATCTTCATAGATTATCAGCCAGCTCCAGCTGTGCACATGGAGACACCGATTAGCGAGAACATGGCTCCATAGCTTGAGTAGACCATCTGTAGTCACAATCCCCTTCTTCTTCCCTCATGCATGCACACAGCTTCCTTGGCCCCCCAGCTGTGAGACATCTGGCTTTCCCTCCGCGATCTATGAATCTGGATGTTCATATCTGTGTTGCAGGTTGTGACGAGAGGACGAGGGTCCCGGATGGAGCTCTGGATGGCAGAGGAGGGGCACGGGGCCGACCTGTTCTCCTGGTGTCATCTCTCACTCTCCTTTGTTGTTCTGTCAATCTGAATGATTCAGGGACGGATGTGTCGGGCGCATCCCCCAGCTTTGCCCTGATCTGCTGCATGGTCTCAGGCCAGTACCTGGCCCTCTGTGGGGCTCAGCTTTCGCATCTTTCAGGTAGGAGCCAACTGCTGATCATCATCATGTGTTCTGAGCGTGACTCTGAGCATTCTAAGTGTCTTAGTCCATTTTCTGTTGCTCTACCATAATAACCGAGGCTGGGTAATTTATGAAGAAAAGAGGTTTGTTTAGCTCAGAGATCTGGAGACTGGAAGTCCAAGATCCGGTGGCAGCAGCATCTGCTAGGCTTCTGATGAGGGCTCGGTGCTGCTCTGTGCACGGAGGAAAATAAGAAGGGCAAGCAGGCATTTGCCAAGAGAGAAGAAGGGTCGAACTTGCACTGTAGCTAAGCCACGCCCACGAGAAAGGCCATGCGGGAGGGCTCTGTCCCCATGACCCCAACACCTCTCACCAGGCCCCAGCTCCTAACCCTGCCCCCCTGGGGAATCAGGCCGCAACATGAGTTCTGGTGGGGACAAACCACAACTGAAACGCAGGGCTTCTCCTGCAGCTGTGAAGCACGACACCAGGGCCAGCAGACGCCAGGGTGACGCTGACTGTGCTGCGTCCCCCCCACCACACACCCCTCCAAATGAAGGGATGCTGCACCCGCCCGTTCATAACAGCAGACACGTGCCAAGCAAGGCCCTGGCTCTTGCCAATATTCGTGCACCAAGAGCCCCTTTCTAGCAGTGGGCATGCACCAGCAGGCACCCACAGAACATGGGGGGATTGCACTAACCTGGGGTGCACTGGAGTCAAGTGGGGCAGCAGGTTGTAGTTCTGGGCCCAGCCTAGAGTCCTGAGCCCCGCCACCAGGATCCAGAGACAAGACAGCTCACCTCTCCCCCCAGCCTGCTCCCTGTGGGCCCTCCTCCCTCACCTCCGAGGACAGTGGTTGCTGCCGGCCATCAATTATGAAACCTGCCCCAGCATCTTAGAAAGTCACTTTATCTCCAGGACTCTCAGTTTGAAAAGTGCAGGTCCTAATAATACCGACCTCGCAGGGTAGTTACAGCGACTGCCACCAGACCCTTGGTGTGCAAGTGATTCATTAACAGCTTTGCATATTCATTATCATTATGACCATGGATTCTCGATAGGGAAGCTCTGGAGGGAAGTGGGTGGCCAGCACTTTCCTGGGGATCCCACCTAGAGGACACTCTCTCAACCCACGGTCGCTACATCGCAGCCCAGGGAGGAGCTGGAAGTTTGTGTATACTCGTGTGCGCTTAGCATCATTTTAAGTGAGTCACACATACTTCTCCTCTGGTCTTCTGCCCACCCACAGGAGGTGGTAGGAGGCGAATCCTTATCTTAGGGAGGCAGATGCCAGAGAACTTTCCCAGTAACACAGTGAGTAAATGTTCACCCAGAACCTGGGTCCAGGCTCCCCGGGGTCTTCCCTGGCTCTGGAGCACTGCTCTGTCAGCAGCTACGGGATGCAGGAGGGGTTTGAGGGAAAGGCCACGGGGCAGGCTCACAGGCTGCCAGCACTGGCGGGTCCATCCCGATGGTCCCCTGTCTCTGCTCCATCCCTGAGTGTTCTAGTCAGCATTGTTGCAGCTATAATCTAAAAGATTAACCACATAACTTAGAGGAAAGAAGATTTATTTTCTTACGGTTTCGGGTTCAGTCCATGTGAGGCCAGGGACCACGGATCTCAGGGCATGGCGGCAGGAGGCAGGGAGAGGGAGAGCGCATGGGCTGTGCTCCTCACATCATGGAGGCTGGAAGCAAGAGAGAGAGCAGGGGGAGAAGGAACCAAATATAATCCCCAAAGCTGCATCCCCAGAGACCCACCCCTAGCCACACCCTACTGGCCCACCGGGTACCACCTAGGTAAATCCATTACAATGGATTTATCCACTTCTGGGATCAGAACCCTCATGACTCAATTACATCAGCTCCAAACATTAATAAGTGAGCTCTTTAGGGGCCATTTTATATCTAACTATAACACTGAGGTTTCTGGGAGGAATGAGGTAAGGACTCCCACTACCAACCACTGGCCCTGCCACCAGCAGCCTGTGCACCCCGTCCTCAGGATTCCCCCAAGGGCCCATGTCCAGAACCTGGGAGTCCCCAGCGTCCCTGGGAGGCCCTGGCGTTCCTGTGGCAAATCAGCCACTAGTTTGTTAGCAGTAGAGTAACAAATGACCAAATAACAAACTAGGTGCCTTTAAACAACAAATTTATTCTATCATGTTCTGGTGGCCCAAAGTCTGAGATCAAGGTGTGGCAGGGTCGGCTCCTTCAGGGGCTGTGGGGGGGACCTACAAGGGCTGTCACAGAAGAGGGCGATGCCAGGGACACGTGGACACAGGGAGCTGAGATGCATGAATGTTGTGTCGGGCATTGTGCACGTTCTGGTCATCGCTCTGTGACTCCCGCCAGTCCCCCTGCCCCTCCCTGGAGTCCACTGCTCTGTGCCGCAGGCCCGGCTGCTCCCCGGCTCGGTCCCTGGGAAGCCTCTCCATCTTTGTCTGCTTTGTACCTGCGAACCTCCAGCCACGTGGACTTTGGAGGGCGCCCCAATTCACCCGGTGGAGCAGCGTGGCTCTGCCTGCTATTGTTTCCAAGGCCCTCAAAATGTGATACACCCCCTCCCTGCAAATCCTAGCCAAGCCTAAAGAGCAGCCCCAACTCGGGCCACAGGCGAGACGCTCCACTCTGTACTTCACGGGAAATTGAGCCATTGGTGCCCAGCGGCGTGCCCAGGGCAGGCTGGGAAACACAGAACCTGCCATGCCCCCGTCCTCAGGGAGCTGCAGAGGCCACTGGGTCTGCACCTTTTCAAAGAAATGTTCCAGACTCAGGCCTCGCCATCCTGAGCGGGGCGGTGGCTTCTGGTCACCCACAGGGGGGCCGCCTGGGGATCCCTGTCAGGCCACACAACAGGCTGGCCAGTCGCAGGGTCTGCGGCTCCCTCCTCTGCTCCTCCGACTGGCCCCTTCCGGGCTCTGGTTATAGGCCTTATTGTTCTGTGGAACTTGTGTTAACCACAGCTGTGTTTGTCCCTCGGAGTGTCTCTTCCCCAGTAGCCAAATCTGATTTTTTTTTTCTGGGTCTTATCTCTCTTCAGGAAGACTGAAAATTAGCCTGGGTCAGCAAGCACAGGGCAGCACTCTCCCCAAAGACACTATTTCAAAAGCTTTCTGGACCCTTCGCTTTCTCTTTCAGTGAAGTCAGGCCCCGCTACAGCTCATAGTCACTTCCCTTTCATTTATTTAGTGCTAACGAGGTCCAAGCTGTCAGACCAAGCGTTTCCATGGATTTTCTACTTAGTCCTTGCAACCATCAAGTTAGACAAGCACTCGTATGCTTCCCGTTTTAAAGGTTTTAGTTAAAAAGGCACAGAGAACCCAAGTAACTTATCCAATGTCACAGAGCTAATGAATTTAGAAATGGTGGTTTAATCCAGGTGCTGCTATGGACTCATAATCAGCATTCCATGCAGCGGCTTGGCTATCCAGGAGGACACCTGTGGATGTATGTAGGTGGGTAAGAAGGTAGGTGGATGGATGACTTAGAGACAGGTAAATGATTACTAGATAGATGGTAGGTAGATAAATAAAATATGTAGATGGTAGATTAATAGATGATTGTTGAATTATTGGCAGATACTATAGGTAAATGTGAGATAGGTGATAGGGATATGATAGAAGATAAAAAGATAATAAATAAATTATAGATGATTGATAGATGATAGAGATAGATAGATAGATAGATGCACTCAATATATAGCAGGCTGGTAATTCCTCTGAAAGAGGCAGATTTGTTATTGTATATATTTTTCTTTTTTTTTTTGGCACTGGGGATTGAACCCAGGGGCATCCACCTCTAAGCTACACCCCCAGCCTGATTTTATTTCTTATTTGGAAACAGGATCTCATTAGATTGCTGAAAGCCTCACTAAATTGCCAAGGCTGGCTTTGAACCTGCGATCTTCCTGTCTCAGCCTCCCAAGTACTGGGATTACAAACATGCGCCACCACGCCTGGCTGTATATATTTTCCAAAATCTTTCTTTTAAAATTTCATTCAATATAGGAACCTATTCTTAGGGTGGTCATTTTCCAGCAGAGGAAATAAATGATTAGAGAAATAAACGTTTTCTCGCAAAGAAGACTAGACACCGGTGACACAACCGAGAACCCTCTCACCCCTCCGCACATCTGTGCCACCTGCTGACTGGCCCGCAGCGGCCCCTGGGTCAGGGCTGGCGTGGGATGCGGGGGCACGGGCCTCTCCCTTAGAAGCGACCAGGAGCCGGGCGTGGTGGCGCACGCTTGTAATCCCAGTACTTTGGGAGGCGGAGACCGGAGGATCCAGGTTCGCGGCCAGCCTCAGTTCTCTCTCTCTCTCTCTCTCTCTCTCTACTTAGTGAGGCCCTCCACAACTTCGTGAGACCCGGTTTCAAAATAAAGTATATATAAAAAAAATAGGGCCGGTGTGTAGCGCGGAGGTAGAACGCCCCTGGGTTCAATCCCCAGTACTGCAAAAAAAAAAAGAAGCGACCAGGAGGCAGGGCGACAAGAGCGAGCTTCGAGATGCCTCTCCAAGTCTCTGGGACACTGGTGATTGGAAATAAGTCTTCCCTCCGTGGTAGCATGTTGGCTTCAGCCAAACATGGCCAGTGTCCAAGGGGGACGAGGGAACCTGATGCTTCTGCATCCCAATTTGCCCATCCAATTGGCAGGTGGAGAGAGCACCCCGGGTGCATGCAGGGCTGAGGCAGGAGCTCCCTGCTCCGGGAGTTGGCTCTCCTAGCCCCTCCCTGTGGCAGTTTCCCTGGTATCAACTCCAGCTGGCCCCAGGAGGGGCATCGTCTTCTCCCAGCATGGCCATGTCTCCTAGACACAGCCACCATATTCCTTCCTGGAGCTTAAATCCTTTTCCAGGTGGCTTCTCCTTGGAGCCCTGCCTGACCCACCTGGGCAAACATCCCTGCTTCCTCTACCTGCAGGGCGGCGCCCTCCTCGGGGCTGAACACAGGGCGAGTGTTCCACAGGCTGCATGAACACCTGCTGGAGGGGTTCAGGGTGCTTGCATCTGTCTCTGGCATGGGCACCCAGCTCTGTGGTGTGCGGGACACTCCGCCTCGCTCCTTGTGCTTCAGAGCCTGGCAGAGAAGCAGAGGATTCTCAGCAAGACCAGGCACCACTGCAGAGGGACAGCCATCATCTATAGCCACCACGACCTCCAAATGACATTTCCAGACAGCCTGGCAGTTATCATAACAGGAACGACTGCACATAGACGTGAAGAGCCAGACACGTGCGTTCAACCAGCCCCACCATTTACAGCGGGGGCTTAGGCAAGTCCCCTGACCTCGCTGTGCCTCAGTTTCCTCACTGATAAAATGAAGACCGTTAACACAGTAACAGTGCCATCCAGAGTCTGCGCGGCTAATGAGTGTCTATACAGAAGGTGATAGAGCCGTGCCGGGATGTGGTTGTGTCATCATCCTCGGGGTGGTGAGGACTCATCTGTGTCCCCAGGGGTCAGGGGTCAATATCTTTGCCGCGGCAGTTGCTGCTGCTCAGGCCCTAGGTCTGCCTTAGCCCTGCTTGTTTCCACTTTCAATTGAAAATGAAATTTGGATGGACTTTAGTCTGGCCCCAGGCCAGTCAGCGCTGAGTAACTGCAGACAGGGTGGGGTCGCCGGGATTGGTTATTGGATTTTTTTCCCCCTGTGGTTTTGGGCAGCCTCTTCCATGACGGGCAGCTGTACCGTCTTAAGACTGGACTTTCCCGGAGAGTGCCCAGGTCACTCTGGGTGTCAGCGGGAGAAGGCCGCTCTTGGAGCAAGGTGACCCACCATAGCAAAAGCTGCCTTCTCCCAACCAGGAGCCCCTCAGCTGATCCTCCTCTGGGTAACGCGGGACTCTAGTGGCCGCTGTCATACCCTCCAGGTGACTGGCCTCCCTGCTCCCAATTGACTTCTCCCTTGGTGTCACCCTGGGCTTCCCTGACCACAGGAGCCTTCTCTAGTCCAATGGCTCAGCCACCTGGGTTCTGGGAAGTCAGAGGTGGGAGCCCCAGTCAGTCATGTCCCGCTCCGGTCCACACTTCCCACTGACCACCACTATGTGGCCTCTTCCACTGGCTCGGGTTCGGTTAGCTGGGCCGGTGTGCCTAGTTCTTGAGGTTAGCCACCTCTCCTGCAGGGCTCTGGCTCTGACCCATTGCCTAGGGTGGCAGGTTCTTTATAAATGCGTCCTTGGGAGTCACTGCAGATACATTCCCAGCCCATTCTCCATGACTCCAGGCATCCAAGTGGAAATGTCTGCAAATCTAAAAGTTGAATGAACAGGGCACATCTAACATGTAGTATTCACTTTTGGTGTGTGTGTGTGTGTGTGTGTGTGTGTGGCCTTTATTTATTCATTTACTTAAAACTTTTGTCTAGGGCAAGAAGTCCCTAGACATGCCAACCCAGGGCACTGAATCAGGAGGACACAGAGGCCAGACAGCCTTCAAAGCAGAGACCAGACTGCTCACAGGCGAATCCAACCTACTGATCCTATAGTGGATCGGAATGCTGGCAAACCCCTGAGGTGACCGGGTTCTGCCCAGTGGGGGTCATTCTGAATTTTATCAATGATGTAGGAATGACACCATTTTCGGAGCACTTTCGGAGGCTTTGTACCATGCTGGGCCACTGGCGTCAGATGCAAAAGGAGTCGATAACTCTGTAAAAAGTTGCCAGACAATTTATCCACTGGCACCAGGCCTAGAATTATAATCAGATCTTGACTTCTTCAAAGCCTTCTTGCTTCGGATTTTTCAAATCAAAAATAAATATTGAGGGCAATTACCTTCCTTCAGTTCTCTGATGTATGAAGGGGAGTTTTCATCCATTAATTCAGGAACCCTCTCATGGCATTCGGAAGGTATTAGCCCATGGAACTTGTTAACTCAATATCAACACAGCCCGTCTAGGTTTTGACTGGAAAGAGAGAGGAGTTATTATGCTCTGGGTTAATATTTTCCCCTCTTTAAGAAGCTTTGGGCATGCCAGACACTCCTTCTCAGACAAAAACGGCTGTTTTCTTCCCATTACTAGACGCATTGTTGATGTGGGGCCATTTACTTGCTAGACTCAGCATGCCCTTCAGGGGGCAGCAAATCACAACCTCTGCGTCTACTGAGCCACCCCGCCACTGCCCAGCTGCTTTGAATGGGGGTCTAAGAGGGGTGTTTCCTGGACCACAGGCTGCCTTTCCCCGGGGCTTCTCTTTGCCTGATGCAGAAGCACTTCTGGAGAAGCAGAGCTCCCTCAGTCTCATTTCTGGAGAGCTGTAAACAAGACCACACCTATTAGTTACTTCATTGAGGTGCTAGGCTTTGAAGACCAAAAGTGCTGTGTAAGGGGCAAATTCTGTGGCTTCCAGTCTGAGAGTTCATTATCTGGGCCCTTGTGAATGACTTCTCCAGTCGTTAGGGTCATTCTGGTGACCTCTGGTAAGCACAAACACCCTCACCCCCACCCATGGACCAAGGGAGTGTTCCTTAAGTAGATTCGCTTGCCAACAATTCCGTGATCTCAAGCCACACCAAACTGCCTCAGAAAAGTCCCAGAGAGCAGCTCGGTCACACTCACGTGTGGGACTGTCACATGCTCTGACCATGTCACAGGTCCCCATGGTGCTAGAGAATGTGCAGAGGGTCCTGGTTACTTCCAGGCTCATTGCTCCGTGGAGCTGATGCCCTGGTGGCTCTGTGAACCAATGTATTAGTCAGCTTTTTTTTTTTTTGTCACTGTGACCAAAATTCCTGATGAGAATAATGTAGAGGAAGAAAGGTTTATTTGGCTCATGGTTTCAGAGGTTTAGTCCATAGTTAGCTGACTGCAAGACAGAAACATCATGGTAGTAGTATGGTATGGCAGAGGCCAGTTCTTCAACCCATGGTGGCCAGAAGCAGAGAGGGGGTGGGGAACTGCCAGGCACAGATACAGCTCTCAAGGCCACACCCCAAGTGACCCACCCCTTCCAGCCATGCCCCACCTCTGGACCTCGCTGCACTGGGGACATGCTTCCAACACATGAGCTTTTGGGGGGCATTCCGGACCCAACCTATAATATTGGTCACATAGCTGAGCAGGACCTCCAGGCATGAGGCCAACTCTGCCCTGAGTCAGGCAGAGTCTACAACTCATCATCATCCTTGAGAATTATGTTGAGGAGACCGAGGGCTGCGGGAGTTGGAGACACAGATGGAACAAAGACACAGGTCGTAATGAGAACACACAGAAGGTGGAGTGATGCTTTACAAAAAAAAAATTCACATCCTACATGCGCTCACTGGAGCCCCTCAAAGAGCCTGTGAAGGACAGAGGATGTGGAAGGAACAGGGAGGAGAGACAGGGGCCAGAGAAGGGAGGAGGAAGGAGAGGGGTTGGCAGTGAGGACCAGGAGAGGTAAGCTGAGCTTCTGGAAGTCAGGCTGCTTCCCCTTCTCCTGTTTCGATGGGGCATAAAGTGGTTAAAGAGGCAAAATCCTAAAGGCCAAGAGCCCGAAACTGTGGCCGAGCCTAAGATCTGAGCCTTCCTGTTACTGGAATTAAAGATTAACTCCTGTAAGGCAAAGCATTACATATGCTCTGCTGCTCAGAGTGAGGTCATTCTTGTAGCTGTTGTAACTAGTCCTTCTGTGCATCTAGACCAAAGAGCCAAAGGAATTATTGAAGAAACTAAGAAGTCTAGGCTCATTGTGAAAGAAGAACCCCCCAAGTTCTCCCCAAAAACAGTGTGATGTTTTCCTCTCCCTCACCTGGGGTATGTGTTTCCATCCATAGTGGCCCTGGCCCTGTTTGTTGCCCATGACTTAACATAGTTCTGACCAGTCCGCTTTGTTTACTATCATGAGAACCTATACAACTCCCTTAGCTGGATTATTATGATCTCGAGGGCAAGGTCTTGACTCACTCCACTTGGAAGTCCCCAAAACTCCAAGCATGGTGCTCGGCCTATGGCATGTCTTCCACCCACACCTGCCAGGAGAATGATGTGCAGCGGAAGGATGGGGAAGGAGAGAAAGGAGCCAAATTCATCAAAACCACTGGGTAGCTAGGCATGGTGGCGCAAGCCTGCAATCCCAATACTTGGGAGGCTGAGACAGGAGGATCCCAGTTTCAAGACCAGCCTAGCAACTTAGCAAAACTCTCAGCAACCTAGCAAGACCCTGTTGCAGAAGCAAAAAAAATAAAAAGGGTTCTGGATGTAGGTAAGAATGCCCCTGGGTTCAATCCCTAGTACCACCAAACAAAACAAAATGAAATAAAACCAAACCAAACCAAAACCCCACTGGGTATCAGTGAGATTCTTTTGGTTGCAAACCACAGAACTGGATTCTGGTACATGGGTTTGAGCATGGTGCAATTTAAATGGGAAAGTACTTGGAAGAGGCTGGGGTTGCATGGGCTCAGAAGTGTCACTGGGGTGCTAAGTGGCCACTTCCTGGCCTGTTTCTCTCTTAGGGACCTGCCTTTTGCATGCCTTCAATGTCTAACCTCAAATTCCCAAGTGCCAGAATTTGGTGAGATCAGTGGAGCTTTGCAAGAGGAGTAGTGTGTGCATGGGTGCTCACTCAGCAGAGCATGTGTGTGTGTTGTTGGCAGGATCTTAGAGAATTTATAACCTCTCCACATTGTCTATCTCTTGTCAGACACTTTAAGGCATTAACTTGTCCAACCTTACCGATACCCTTCTAGGGGGCCATCTTTGTTTTTGTTTTTCACATTGAATCCTAAACTTTGCATGAAAAAGTCCCACTTTCTGGAATTTTCTTCATTTTCTATGTTTTCCCAGAAAGAATAATGTATTTTCTTTAAGGACTATCAGGTTTTCTATTAATAGAAAATTTATAATATACAGAAAAATACCAAGAAGAAAACTAAAATCACCCTCTATGGTTTGGATGTGTTTTAAGTGTATCTCCCTAAAACTCCTGTGCTGGAGGCGTGGCTCCCACTGCAATGATGTTGACAGGTGGTGGGACCTTGGGTGATGTTGACAGGTTGTGGGACCTTGGATGGGCCTTAGAGAAAGCTGAGTTAAGCCAGGGTGGGGGCATCATCCATGGAAGAGATTAGTATAGTTGTCACAGGACTTCAGTCAGTTCCCTCAAGAATAAGTTGTTAGAAAAAGAGCGCTCCTGGCCCCTGAATCTCTCTGGCTTCCTGCTGTACCACATGGTCTCTTCCACACACGTTCCTGTCATTGTGATATCATCTGCCACGAGGTCTTCACCAAAGGCTCAACAGGTGGGGCCTCCCAATCTTGGGCTTTCAGTCTTCAAAACTGTAAGCTAAACAATCCCCTTTTCTTTATACGTTACCTGGCCTCACGCATTTTATTATAGCCACAGACAACAGACTAAGACATCACCCATAACTAATCATTCAGGTAGAACAATGGTCATATTTGGTTGATGACCTTCAGTTTTTAGCTAGCTCGATCTATCATCTATCTATGTATGTATCCCTATATAGATATGATTATAATAATATCTATTTATAAAATATGATTTTAATAAACAAATTGTTTTGTGACCTTACTCTTCATTTGTTGTGTTTCCTGTTCTGTCAAATATTTGCTTCCCTGATTTATTGATTTATTTATTTAGTGAATGTGTGTGTGTGGGTACTGGGCATTGAACCCAGGGACATTCTACCTCTTAATTACACCCCCAGCCTTTTGTTGTTGTTGTTTTGAAACAAGGTTTCACTAGTTGCTGAGAGTCTTGCTATGCTGCTGAGGTTGTCCTGGAACCTGTGATCCTCCTGTCTCAGCCTCCCAAGTATTGGGATTACAGGTGTGTGCCCCCATGTCTGACATGCTTCCCTCATTTTTAATGGGTGCCTAATATATTCTGCCACACACACATGTAGCAAAATTCATGTAATCAGCACTCCATTGTTGGATACTTCAAATTTTTTGCTGTTACAAGCAATGATGTAATAAAAGTCCTTGAAAAAGTATCTTTGTCCCTCTGTTGGATTATTTCCTTAGGGTAATTTCTGCAGTGAAAATGTGGGGTGCTGGTGGCACACATCTGTAATCCCAGGACTTGGGAGGCTGAGACAGGAGGATCCATATTTGAGGTCAGCCTTAGTAAGTAGTGAGACACTCATCAACCTAGGGAGACCCTATTTTAAAATAAAAATTAAAAAAATAGGACTGGCAGTATAGCTTGAAGGTAGAATGCCTCTGGGTTCAATCCCAAGTACAAAAAGAAAAAAGAAAATGCTGGATCAAAGGATGGGCATTTTTAAGGTTCTTAGATAAGTATGATCAAATGCTCTTCTGAAATACTATAGTGAATGTCCTCTCACCTGGGCTAAATAAGATAGTAACACTCAGCATTATATATTTACAAAATATTTTCTTATTTTTAAAGGAGAAAAATGACATTTCATTCTTATTTTTAAAAATTTACTTTTTATTGAGGTATAACTGATATAAAATGAACTCATCTTAAGTGTATGACTCAGTGAAATTTTCTGTACAAAATGTCTAAGTAACCACCATCCAGAACAAAATAGACAACATTTCTACCACTCCACAGGTTCCCTGTGCCCCTTCCCAGGCAATTCCTCCCACCCTGCTATTCTACCTCTTTCGCCTTGGAAGAGTTTTGCCTGTTCCTGACCTTCATACAAATGGGAACATGTGGTATCTGCTCTCATGTCTGCCTTCTTTCACTGAACATGGCGTCTCTGAGATTCATCCATGCTAGTGTGTGTGTATGCTCATTCTTATTCTCATTCCTGTGCTTATTCCATTATATGAAGAAACCGCAATTTACCCATTCTTCCATGAAAGGACCTTTGCATTGTCCTCAGTTTGGGGCTATTATGAATGTTCTTGGAATGCCTTTTGGTGGACATAGCGCTCTTGTCCACCGTGTACGTGCCCAAGAGTGTAAGTGTTGGGTCAGACAGTATATTTAGCTTTAGTAGATGCTTCCAAATATCTTTCTAAGTGGTTGTATCAATTACACTCCCAGCAGAAGTGCTTGAGAGTTCCAGTTGCTCCATATCCTTGCCAACGCATAGTATTTTTAGTCCTTTAAATTCAGATACTCTAGGGTATTTTACTTGCTTTTTTTTGTATTTTTATGACTATAGGTGAAGTTGGTTAGTCATTTGTGTTCCATGTACGTTGGCCATTTGGATTTCTTACATTTTGAATAACTTGCTAAAGAAAGCCTTTGTCCTTCTTTTGTATTAGAGTAATTATATATTTATGGATTTTAAGAGTTACTGGTATATTATTATAACACTTGGTTATATACGTTGTCTATATATAATTGTATTTGAGATAAACAAGTATTGAGTGCCAATAAATATTGAAGCTTTGCTATGGGCCAGGCACTACACTAAGAGCCTTATAGATAATCCAATCACAGACAGGCGTAATGGTGCATGCCTGTAATCCCAATACTTGGGAGGCTGAGACGGGAGGATCACAGATTCGAGATCAGCCTCAGCAATTTAATGAGACCCTCAGCAACTTAGTGAGACCCTGTTTCAAAATAAAAAAATGAATAAAAAGGGCTGGGGGTGTAGCTCAGAGGTAGAATGCCCATGGGTTCAATCCCTAGTACCAATAATGATAACAATAATAATAATAATAATGATAATAACAATATTAATCCTATCAGTCCTTATGCTTTACAAAAGAAACTAAGAACAGAGAAGTTAAATAACTTTCTTAAAGTCACACTGAACAGAGAGGTTAAAAAACTTGCCTAATTGTTGGGGTGGGATTCCCAGAGCTCAAATTTAGAGCCACTATAGTCTATCGTCTTGTGAGTTTGTGACTGGACCACTCATTTGCAAGGCTTCTGGCTTGGGGTGTGGAGTCTTCTTTTGCAAGTTATTTTTGGAATGATGATTTCATCCCATTATGTGGTTGATTTCTGGGTAAAGGAGGCTTGTGTACTGATCAAGATTTTCATTGGAAGAGGACACAGTATGACCCAGATTTCTGATGCCACTGGACAATGGGTAGGAGAGACCCCCACCAGTCCTCAGCTGGTTCCTAGCCCAGTCTAGAACCGCATCTCCAGCCTCGTTCCCCACCAGCCCTGCTGGCCCCTCTGCCCTGCCAGACTGATCTGTGTGCTGTCTCCGCCATGGCAAGAGTCTGGGGGCTTCACCAGCTCAGTGCTGTAAGTGCCGAGATAAACTGGCCTTGGGGATGAGGGGCCAGCTAGTTCTTTCAGTCTCGTCTTCCTCTCATACCCTAGACACCTCTATTTCCATTTTTGAGAAGTGACTCCTGGAAGAATAGTAATAGCTAATGGCACTCTGTTCATTCCAAATACATTGCCCATGACACATCTATGTAGGTCAGTTAACCCTCAAAGCAGCTTTCGGAGGGAGGTATTCCTGGTATTCCTATTTTGCAGATGAGGGCACTGACACAGAGAGATGCGATGTCTCAAGGTCCCACAGCAGGGTTCAAATCCAGACAGGCTGGCTCTACTGTTGCAAGAGGGCAGGACGAGGCCAGCCGCCAGCCCACCGTGCTTCTGTAGGGCAAAGGTATCAGAGTTCTCTGAGACTATGCTTCCTTCTTTCCCTTCCCTTCCCTTCTTTCCCCTTCCTTCCTTCCTTCCTTCCTTCCTTCCTTCCTTCCTTCCTTCCTTTTTGTTGGGAGGGGGGGATGTGACCACATGCGCCGCCTTTTTAGCCTTTTCTTTCTGTCAGTGCTCACCCTTCCCTTTCCATAAATTCGTATTCTCATTGGACAAGTTTGCTAGAGCTGCCCTAACAAATTGCTACAAACCGGGCAGCTTAAAACAACAGAAACTAATTGTCTCACAGTTCTGGAGGCCAGAAGTCCAAAATCAAGGTGTGGGCAGTTGTTGGTCCCTTCTGAAGGCAGAGAGAGAGAGAGAGAGAGAGAGAGAGAGAGAGAGAGAGAGTCCCTTGCCTCCTCCCCTGCATGTGGTGGCAGCTAGAGACCTTTGACATTCCTTGGGGATGTGACACCCTAATCACAGCTTTTATCCTCACATTAGCTTCTTCTCTCTGAGTCTCAAATATCCCTCTCCTTTCTCTCTCTCTCTCTCTCTCTCTCTCTCTCTCTCTCTTTCCTTCCTTTTTTTCTTTTTTTGGTACTGGGGATTGAACCCAGGAGCGTTCTGCCTCTGAAAGACACCCTGGCCCTCTTTATTTTTTATTTTGAAACAGGGTCTTGCTAAGTTGCTGGAGGTCTTGCTAAATTGCTGAGGCTGACCTTGAACCTGTGATCCTCCTGTCTCAGCCTCCCAAATACTGGGATTATAGGTGTGCGCCACCTGGTTCCTTCCTCTTATAAGGATGCTAGCCATTGGATTTAGGATCCACCCTAAATCCAGGATGATCTAAGCCAACATCCTTAACTTAATTGCATCTGCAAATACCCTTTGTGTCCAAAAAAGTTCACATCATAGAACAGTAAAACAGAAGAGAGGGAGTTTGGGGGAAAATAAAGATAAAGATTTATTTATTTTATTTTATTTATTTATTTACTTTTTTAAAAATGCACGTATACATGGACCTCCAGAAGTTTCTTTTATGGAGATTTACTCAAACTCTACCTTCATATCTACATAGTCACAAAATATTAAAATACTGTTTTAAAATGGCAGCATGTTGACACAAGTACGTGGTTGATCATAATCTCCATCACACCACATGTAGCTTGTCATATGTTGTGCATGTACACACACACACATACACACACACACACACACACACACACACACACACATACACAGTCCTCTGTCTTCAGAATTGCCCAGGTTGGCACTGGGGACTGGGAGTCCCGGGATCTGGCCCAGGCTGCTGAACTCACTCAGTGGGAGAGCCCTCATCCCTGATTTTACAGACCCCATGTGGCTGGCCTTCTTCCTGTTGGTGGGGCTGGTGGCCACTCCTCCTGATCCGACTGTCACCATCCAAATCTGAGGTTTCCATCACTGGTCCCTCAACTATTCTAACTGCTTCCTCCCTGGGCCACTGCCTGCCAGACTCTCTGCCCTGAAGCCAAGCCCCCAAATCACTTCGGAGTTCGTGTTAAAGCATCCATGTCAACAAGACACCCCTCAAAAACCCACTGTAAAGAAACGCAGTTAATGATGTGGCCCACCGCATATACAGTGCGTGCAAATATATATATATATATTTGCATATATATATACATGCTGGTCTACGTATCCACGTATCCATGCATACATGTTAATACACACACACATGCACAGGCTAAAGCAACACGAACAAGATTAATCAAATAGTGCTTCCTTTTCCTTTGTGCCCTCCCCTCCACTCCCCTCCATTCCACTTCCTTTGATTCCACTTTATTGAAATTAATGCTAATGAATGCTAATTAAGGTGCCTTGGGCCCTCACCTCACAAGCTCTTCATGGGTTGCGCACACACTTTGACGCAGAGCGGGTTTGAAGCCCTTAGCCTGGTTCTTAGTGTTCTCATCCGCTTGCTGTCCCAGCCTCCCCGCCCAAGGGCCGCCACCACCTCTCCGGGCTTGCTTTCCCACGTTGCACTGTCTAACACTCAGTGGGTTCCCGGTGCCCAGGACCCTTTCCTGGTTGTGTTCCCCCTCTCACCCTGCTGGTCCTCGTGGGCCACTCCACCTTGTGTCTCCTTCCCGAAGCATCAATAAGATGCCCGTTCCTTGTTTTCTGCCCCTGGCATCAAGGGGAGGAGAGTGGTCTCTGCTCCCCCTAGTGCCTCCTTTCTAAATAACTCACACGTGGAGGATTGTTTCCCAGTTCAAACCATTGGCGGGGGTGGGGGGATGCTGGACACTGCACTTGAAAAAGTTACTCGTGGTTCCTAACCCCTAAACCCCCTGCCCTGCAGCCCCCACCCCGGAGCCTCCACCGGTGGTGAAACAGGCAGGCTTCTGCAGCAAGTTAGAACCAGATGCGGATTTGCTGCTGAGCTAAATAACACTGCACTTGAGAAGGTGCTTTGAGTTCTGGACTTTAAATAGACATGGTAAAGTTGGCTTTTTTTTTTTGAGCCAGCCAAACAACCTGCCCTCTATTGAGAATATTGTTTTTATGGGAAAAGACATTGCGTTGTACACAAGTTTGAAACCACCGACGTACAAAGCACTTCGGGGAGCTGCCTGCCCTTTGGTTGACCACCTCCTGGGCTGGCTCACCAGTGTTGCATGTGGGTGTGTCTCAACTCCTCAACTCCATCTTGTCCATTTGCTACAGGGCTTGGCAGGTCTCCCTGTGCAAGGTGAGCGCTCCATGTCCTGTGCTGGAGACTCTCACCCTCCCGCCTCCTCTGGAGACCCAGGATCTTCAGTGCCGTCTTCATCTTGGCTTGTCCCAAGTGGGTGCCTGGGTGCTGTCTGGAAAAACTTAAGGATACTTGTCAGGAAAGGGAGAAAGGGGAGCACCGAGAAAAAGGGAACAGGGAAGGGAACAAAGAGACAGGGGTGGAAAAGGGGGAAAGAAAGAGGGAAATTGATGAAAATGAAGGAAGATAAAAAGTGAATAGAAGAAAGATAAAGAGGAAACAAAGGAAGAGAGAAGAGGAAGGAAGAAAGTGAGCACAGGAAAAATAAGAAGAGAAGGAAGTGGAAAGGGAACAAGAAAAAGAAAAAACTGATTTCTACCAATTGTACCAGAAGCTGTTTCCCAGGAGAAACGAGCAGAGAAACCACTGTAGGTAAAGGCAAGGGAGTGGGACTGGAGACTCAGGCTTCCCCCCTGGACAAGTGACTCAGGAGTGGGACTCTGCAGGTCTATCTGAGGGTGAGGCGCTGCTGTGAGTGTACAGCTGCAGAGGCTCCAGAATTGTATGTCTTTGGCTCAGGAAGGCTGAGGGCTGAGGTTTCTTATCCTGGGTACACGTTAATACCACCCAGAAGCTTCTAGAAATGTTGACAACCAGACCATGTAAATAGGAACATTTGGGGGCTCTTCCAGGATATTCCTGTGTGCAAACAAGGTCAAGAGCTGGTGCTGTAGTGGTTCCCAGGGAGCAGATCCCAGGACCCTACAGGGTCCCCAGGCAGGCCTGGCTTTTATGGGTGGCAGCACCCAGCTTGGTGGAAGTCCTGGAGAGGCTCAAAGCTGAGTTGATAGCTGCCAAGTGGTTTAACCTCACCGTGTCTCCAATGCTATCATGTCCCCCCAGGTCACAGGGTCACGCTGGTCTCCTGGATTCTCTGCTTCATGTGGTTACTGGGGGCTAAGATGAAGCCATTTGCCAGGGACTGATGCTGTGTGCACACTCCTGTCTGCTGAGTGAATGAATGAATGAATGAATGAGCTAGTGTGTAGTATTGATGTCCCACACTGTCTTCTGCCTAGGTTCTTTCTTTTCACAACTATAAAGTCATTAATTTGGATTCTACTAATTTGGAGTTTGCAGTAATTTATATTTGTTCAACTAACTTTTCTTTTTTTTTTCTTTTCTGTTTTTTGTGGTACTGGGAATTGTCGAAAGAAGTCCAGCCGAAAAATTCTACTTTGCTTGTATAAATAATCAGGAACCTCATAACCATGAGCCAAGTGGAAAGTTTTCTCAGTAAAAATTTGTAGGATCAGGGAATTTTTAAAGGACTGTAATTTCTCCAGAATTGCTGGAGAGTAAATTTCAAATGTCTCACCACAAAAATTGATGGGTTAAGAGAGGCGACAGATATGTTAGTTAGCTTGATTTAATTATTCCACATTGTTTACATATATCAAAACATCACATTGTACCTCATAAATATAAACAATTATGATTTTTCAATTACAAATAATATTCATTTTTAATATGATTTCTCATGTACCAGTTACTGACACAACTATAAAGTCATTAATTTGGATTCTACTAATTTGGAGTTTGTGGTAATTTATATTTGTTCAACTAATTCTTCTTTTTTTTCTTTTCTGTTTTTTGTGGTACTGGGGATTGAACCCAGAGGCATTCTACCTCTGAACTACACCCCCAACTCTATTCTTATTTTGAAACAAGGTATCTCTAGGTTGATGAGAGTCTCACTATTTGCTGAGGTTGTCCTTGAACCTGTGCTCCTCCTATCTCAGACTCCCAAGTACCGGGATTACAGGTGCAGGCCACCACACCCAGCTCAACTAATTCTTGAAAAAAGTGTTCAAAATAATTCTCAGAAGGAAGAAAAATACGTGTCCAAAATTTGAAATCCAAGGGTCAAACCCCAGATCGGCAAATAATTAGCTACAGGAGGTTGGAAAAGTCAAAACCTCCGGGAATTTCTTATGTAAAAGTGAAATAAGAATCTCCAGTTTGTTGTGAGCATAAAGTTGACAGGAGGGTACTGTGAACTATCTAGAGTGCTTTGTAATACGCTCAGACTCTTTCTTATAACCAAAATCTAATTGTTCATTAGTAACTTTTACACCCAAGAGACAGGAGATTCCTTCACGTGCCTTCGGTTCTGTGTTTAGCAATAGTTTATGAACATGTTTATCATTAGATCATATGAAATATAGAATTTGTAGGCATCACCTTTCTTAATCATGGAGACACCCAGAGCTAGAAAGGACTGGGTTTTTAAAATACTTTTATTGGTTCCTTATAATTATACATCAGAGCGAGGCTCGATGTGATACAGACATGTACATAGCACTGAGTGTGATTCTCTCCAGGTTCCCCGCCCCTTCCCCGTACATGTTAGTGGGATTGGTATGAGATCCCTTCATATACAGACGTGGCACTATTTGAACTGTTTCCTTCCTCAGTCCTCCTTTTCCCCCTCCACCTCCCTCCCCCAACACCTTTCCACTGTTCTACTGGTCTCTCTCATTTATCTGAAGTTCCTTGTGTTTTCTATTTTCTCTCTAGCTTCCACATATCAGAGAAAACATATGACTGACCCTAGACTTTCTGAGACTGGCTGATCTCACTTAGCATAACACTCTCTAGTTCCATTCATTTCCTGCAAACCACATTATTTTGTTCTTTATGGCTGAGTAAAATTCCATCGTGTGTATATACTACATTTTCTTTATCCTTCATCGGTTGACAGACACCTAAGTTGGTTCCATAGTTTGGCTATAGTATATTATGTGCTATAAACATGGATATGCATGTATCACTATAGTATTCTGACTTTAATTTTTTTTTTGGAATGATACTGAAGAGTGGTATAGCTGGTTATATGGTGGTTTGGTTCCTAGTGTTTTAAAAAATGTTTGCAATCATCAAAATCACAAAGAGGTCATATACACACATGTATCTTAATGTGTAATGGTATATGTATGTGTATTCATGTATCTTTATGTGTATATATATAGAGATGTATGTATACATACATGTTATAGTTAGATATAGAATTCCCCTAAAGAATTCCCCTAAAGAGCTCATTATTAATATTCAGGGTTGTTAAGTCATGAGAGTTGTAATCTCAGCAGTGGATAAATCCATTGTAATGGATTTCTCTGGGTGGTGGCCTGGGCTGGTAGGGTGTGTCTGGAGAAGGTGGGTCCCTGGGGCTGGGTCTTGGGGATGATGTATGGTCCCTCCTCCCCCTCACTCCCTCTCTTGCTTCGGGCCTCCATGATGTGAGAGCAAAGCCTTGTGGTCTCTCTTTCTCTCCTCGCTTCCCGCCGCCATGCCCTGAGATCTGTGGTCCCTGGCCTCACATGGACTGAACCCCAAAATCTCTAAGGAAAACCATGACAACTAAATCCTCCTCCCTCTAAGTTATGTGCTCAGGTCTTTGGATTATAGCAGCGAGAATGCTGCCTAAATCAATACATAACATCTGAATATATATTTATAGGTTGCATATACACACGTATATAGATGTATATGTAATATAGGTATCTCTGTTATTGTATATAGGTATGTATAAATGTGTACATGAACATATGGAATATACACACATTTATATACATATATGAATATATGCTATATATGGTAATATATTATATATGTATATGTGCATGTGAGGATACTTACATTTTCGCACATATATAAAGATCTGTATACTGTATAAATTACATGTGAACATGTGGGTGTTTGTATAGACGTGTCTCCTACCTCCTGGTTCAGTGAGTTCTGGGTGGGGTTCGGGAATCTGTGCTCTCCAAGCTGCACATGTGATACTGATTCTCAGCAGTTTGGAGGACAACCCTCCCTTGCCTTTCCCTCATGGAGATGCCCCGGCTGCCTGTGGCTTGCCTAAGGATGTGCTGCTAGTTGGGGGACGAGCTGAAAATGAAGCCCAGCTCTCTAGGTCCCAGCTCAGCGCAGGGTTAATAAGCCACGCTGTCCACATACTTACTTGCCTACTCATAACTGCACTCTAAAATGACTGTCTTGCAGGCATTCATCTGGTCAGACTAGATTCCTCTGCCTGTGTCCCAAGCCACTCCTTCAGGCTTCAGGTAGAGCAGTTGCTTCACACAGGGCAGAAGACCTTGAACTCTGCCCCAGGCATACCTCCCCACACCTCCCCGCCCCCTCCCCAGCCCAGCACCCTGGGGCCTGCTCTCCTTCCCCAGGGCAAGCTCAAGCATCATGCTAGGAAGTGTCTTTCCCCTGGGTGTCTGAGCCTTCTGAGGAGGCTCGGTTTCAACAGACAAGGCCCAACTGCAAGGGGAAGGCCACAGAGGGTTTCAGGCAGAGCAATAACAATGAATCTTCTCTTTACCAAGGTCTGTCCTGTTCCCAGTGGAGGATGGGCAATCCAGGTCAAGAATGAAGGCTGGGAGTGCTGATCCACAGGGAGGCTGTTCCAATATCCTGGAAATACAGCTGGGTGTGGTGGAGCACGCCAGTAATCCCAGCACTTGGGAGGCTGAGACAGGAGGATTCAAGGCCAGCCTCAGCAATTTAGCAAGGCCCTGTTTCAAAGTTAAAAAATAGCAAAAAGGAGCAGGGTGTGGTGGTGCATGCTTGTAATCCCAGTACTTGGGAGGCTGAGACAGGAGGATCCGGGTTCGCGGCCAGCCTCGGCTACTTAGTGAGGCCCTCTGCAACTTAGTAAGACCCTGTTTCAAAATAAAGAACAAAAAATAGGGCTGGGGGTGTAGCTCAGAGGTAGAATGCCCCTAGGTCCAATCCCTTGTACCCCCAAATAAAATAGAATAAAGTAAAAATCCTGCAAATATCCTGTCTCAATATCTAAGGTCAAGGACGAGGGTCTAAAAACTGTAGCCCCTGGGTCAACGCTGGCCTGCTGCTGGCATCAGTAAGCCCACAAAGCAAGAATGGTGAACATTCACAATTGATTTGAGGACGGAGAACACTCACTCTGAACCCTAATTAAGTGTATTATCTCCCCTGCCCCCAAAAGAATTTCATTCTTCTCATGAGTTAACCTGTATTTTAAAAAGTATTCAATTATTAATATTATTGTTATATTTTAAATTGCATCAATAAGAAGGTGTTGAAATGTGTTTCTTTTTTCTTTTTCTTTTTTTTTTTTTTTTGTACTGGGGATTGAACCCAGGGACGTTCTACCTCCAAGCTACACCCCGGCCCTATTTTTTATCCTTTACTTTGAAACCGGGTCTCACGAAGTTGTGGAGGGCCTCACTAATTAGCTGAGGCTGGCCGCGAACCCGGATCCTCCGGTCTCCACCTCCCAAGTACTGGGATTACAAGCGTGCACCACCACACCCGGCTTCTTTTTTCTTTTGAATTGCATAATAGCCTTGATTTTGCCTTGTGGCCTGCAACTCCTAAAATATTTACTCTCTGGCTCTTTCTAGAAAAAGTTTACTCTCCCTTGGTCATGGTGTTGGCACTGAGGTGCAGAGAGGATGAGCTCAGATATATTTTGGAGGGAGAGGCCAAAAGGACTTGAATGTTTAATGCTGGCGCAAATAACCGTGGTACAGAGAGTTGATGGGACTTGGGGCTACCTGATCCCTAAGCCCTCGATGAGACTGTGAGGGGCCCATACCACCACAGCCTCTGGGGCCACAAGGCTGTCATCCTGGCCACAAAGTGGCCCTCTTTGTGGGTCTTTTCTGGCCCAGGATCTCTCATGCACCAGCAGCCCGTGGATCAGACACAGTGACTAGTGCAGACCCTGGATGTGTCTCCGGTAAACAACGCTGTACTTATTGATCAGTTCCCATCTTTGTCAGGTTTCCAGCCACCTTCCATATGACCAGTAGGCTTGCTCATGGTTGGCACCGAAAGTGAGCGGCTTGAAAATTTAATCAGGTTCAGGTAACAGGTAGGGACTGGTTCCCCAGCTAGGGGAAAAACACAACAAATATTTTGGAAGAAGCCATGTGCGCCGTATCTTGCTGCGGCTTGCAGGCCCCTTTGCAGGCTCTCAGACGGCTCCTAATTAATTGCTGGAGCCAAGTGGGGCAATCTTGTGAATGCTGTTGCTCTTGCTAATCTGATCCAGCCATGCGCAGGGGAGGGTGAGGAGCTGGCCATGCGTTTGGGGGGTGAATGGGGTGTGGGAGAGCGCTGACGCCCAGCCTGGATGGTTGGCAAAATGCTTGGCATGGTCAACCTTTTGGTCAAGCAAATTGTCAGACCCTTCTTTCTAGGCAGAGAAAACCCTTTCCTTAGCTCCCTGGCTTGGAAAGGAGGAACCTAGAATCAAACACTGGCTCTGCCGATAACTAGCCCTGAGACTTTGGGCCAGTTAACCCTTCAAGCCTCACGGTCCCATTGGTAAAGTAGATAGAGTGCAACTACCTGGCAGGATTGTCATGAGAATGAAATGAGATGCGGATGGTTCTGTGTGACACAGGCCCAGGCCTGGGTCCTGCCCTGGAGGCCACTGACCAGTGGGCCATGTTGGCGACTGAAGGCATGCTGACCCTAAGGGGTGGCACAAGCAGAAGAGATCTAGGGTGGGCACCAGGGCATCACAGAGCAGAGATGTCTAGGACCGTTCTGACTCCTCTGCGTGGATGAATACGGCAGAGCTGGGATCTAAAGGGGACGCATCCTGCTTCCCAGCCATAGGCCCCAGTGGATGCAAGGGGACCCATTGCAGACCATGGACACAGCCACGCTTCCTCCTCCTGCTCTTTCTTTTTCTTCATCTCTTGCATCTCAGGTACATGGGGTGGATTCATCCTCAGCTCTGGATCACACCTTGCTCTCCCCATGGCGCCCCTGTGTTTATTCAGTTGTTTCTAATAATGATTAAAATAATTAGTATTTTATGAGCTGCCTGTTGTCAAAGATGAGCAAAGCCAGGCATCAGGGTGCCAAGGACAGACTCGAATCAGTAACAACTGTGACAATACAGAGAAGAGTCCAGGGCGCACTAGACCAAACGGGATTCCTATAGAGGTGACTGTGCATTTTAAGGGGAGAAGGAGGGAACAGGGAGTGGGATGAGTGGGGCTCAGTCGAATCTGGGAAGTGAAAAGTTCCAAGGGTTTAGTCAGTGTGGCTGTAATTAGGCCAGCTGTGTCTGCTAGCCGGCAATTACTGAAGAGAGGCTCCTACCCTCCCACAGACGTTGGGAGACAGGGCCCCTATCTTCAGGTGTTGGCTGGAACCAACAGTAAATTTTCTTGGCAGCCTTGAGCTTTCTCAGGCAGGCACTTTGAGGGGGGCAGGGTCATCCTCGGGATGTAGCCTTGAGCTGCTAGAAACTATGTCAGTGTTTGCTAAGTCTTTGTAGGCCAAGGCTGAGGCCTAGAGGAGGAGAGGGCTCCAGGGAGCACGGCTAGAGTTGGGTCAAGGGGAGCCCTCCAGCCATCAGTCCCTGCCTCTATTTCCTTCTTGTCCTGACTTTGGGGCTCTGGGTGCAAGGGCAGTTTCTGACTCCCCAGTGCTATCTTTGGCCGCCCCTGCTTAGGTCTTTCCCTTTTCTATTTTATTTATTTATTTTTATTTTTATTTTTTGTGGTACTGGGGATGGAACCCAGGGGCATTCTACTTCTGAGCTACACCCCCAGCCCTATCTTTTATTCTTTCTTTTGAAACAGGGTCTCACTAAGTTGCGCAGGGCCTCACTAAGTAGCTGAGGCTGGCCGCAAACCTGCGATCCTCCTGTCTCAACCTCCCAAGTACTGGGATTACAAGCATGCGCCACCACGCCCGGCTTGCCTTTTCTATTTAGCTGCTTAGGGGACTGGGAATTGGGGGAGCTTCCTGGGCTCAGCTGGGGGATTGTAGTGCTGGCAAATGCTTGACAACCGGCCCTGGTGCTGAGAGGAGAGATGTTCAGAGAGGCCCGACTCTGCAGTGTCTGCTGATTTCAGGAATGTGAACACTTTCATCATGGCTGATTTTAAGGTGTGGATCTCAAATAGTTCACAAAATCCCTGAAAACTTAACAGCTGGTGTCTGGCATGTGCCGACTCTATGCTTACCTCTAGGATCGGACACCCACCACTTTCTCCCCTTCTCTTTTCATTCCCTGGATTGGGCAGACTGCTCAGTCTCTGGGGAAGAGCTGACTAGTTTTTGTGTGTTCTTTTCTACCCAACGTGCTTGATCTGGGCTTGGAATTCTTTGGGAGTTACTTTCAAATATCAAAAATGTCCTCCTTACAAATCAAAAATCTTGACCTCTGTCTTAGTCCATTTTGTGTTGCTATAACAAAATATCTTGTAAAGAAAAGAAGTAGCCGGGCGTGGTGGCGCACGCTTGTAATCCCAGTACTTTGGGAGGCAGAGACCGGAGGATCTGGGTTCGCGGCCAGCCTCAGCTCTCTCTCTCTCTCTCTCTCTCTTTCTCTCCCTGTCTCTCTCTCTCTCTCTCTCTACCTAGTGAGGCCTCTGCAACTTCGTGAGACCCAGTTTCAAAATAAAGCATAAAAAAATAGGGCCGGGGGTGTAG
>PVJS01028858.1:0-25214 GCA_004027185.1 Glis glis
AAAAAAAAAAAAAAAGATTGAGCCGGGTGTGGTGGCGCATGCTTGTAATCCCAGTACTTTGGGAGGCGGAGACCAGAGGATCCGGGTTCGCGGCCAGCCTCAGCTCTCTCTCTCTCCCTGTCTCTCCCTCTCTCTCTCTCTCTCTCTCTCTCTCTCTCTCTCTCTCTCTACTTAGTGAGGCCCTCCACAACTTCGTGAGACCCGGTTTCAAAATTAAGTATAAAAAAATAGGGCCGGGGGTTTAGCGCAAAGGTAGAACGCCCCTGGGTTCAATCCCTGGTACCGCAAAAAAAAAAAAGATTAAAATCTGCCATTTTTTTAGGTTATTCTGGAAAATGGACCACAGGTTCTGAGGTTCACAGTTTCAATAATTTTCTTGACAGGGACAGTATTTTAAGTATGCAAACAATATCAGAAGACAGCTCTACAGAATTTTTTTTTTTGAGGTACTGGGGATTGAACCCAGGGGCATTTTACCTCCGAGCTCCACCCCAGCCTTTTTGTGTGTGTGTGTGTGGTACCAGGGATTAAACCCAGGGGCATTCTACCTCCGCGCTACACCCCCGGCCCTATTTTTTTAATACTTTATTTTGAAACCGGGTCTCACAAAGTTGAGGAGGGCCTCACTAGGGAGAGAGAGAGAGAGAGAGAGAGAGAGAGAGAGCTGAGGCTGGCCGCGAACCCGGATCCTCCGGTCTCTGCCTCCTAAAGTACTGGGATTACAAGCGTGTACCACCACGCCCGGCTCCCAGCCCTATTTTTTATTCTTTATTTTGAAACAGGGTCTCACAAGGTTGCGGAGGAGGGCCTCACTAAGTAGCTGAGGCTGGCTGCGAACCCGGATCTTCTGGTCTCAGCCTCCCAAGTACTGGGATGACAAGTGTGCACCACCATGCCCGGCTGGAATATTTTAATATGTTGACATTTAAGGTCTTGGTGTGATTTGAATTTGGACTGTCCCCCAAAAGCATGTGAGCATCGGAGGTTTGTTCCCCAGTACAGCAGTGTTCAGAGGCGGGGTTTGGGGGAAGGGATCGGATCGTGAGGATCTGATTTCATCAGTGAACTAAAGCAGTGATGGATTACTAGCTCAATGGACTTATTGGAGGTGGTAGGAATTGCAGAGGCGGGACCTTGTTCAAGGGAGTGGGTCCTTGGGGGCGTGTCCTTGGGGACCATGTCTTGTCCTTGTCCCTTTCCCCTCTCTCTGCGTCCTGGGTACCGTGCAGCGGACAGTTTTGTTCATCACATACGCCCCACCATGATGTTCTGGCTCACCACCATCCCAGAATCAACAGAGCCAAGTGACCATGGACCGAAACCTCTGACATTTAGAGCCCAAATAAGTCTTTCCTCCTCTAAGTTGACTGTCTCAAGTCTTTTGTCACAGCAACAGAAAACTGACTAACATGGGTCTCCGCATGAAACTTGTGTCATCCTGTCCTACAGCAAACACAGAGCCAGAGCTCAGCGTGCGGTCAATAAATATATGGGAAACAGAGTCACTGTATTAACTGCAGGGGAAAAAAATGAAAGAGGAGCAAATATTCCCTCCCAGTGACCCGGCAGAGCTGTGCGTTTTCAGAAGGCATGGGTGGAATTGGTGAGAGACGTCGGATTGGAGGAACGGATGTTTTTTAAAAGCAAAACCCAAAGCAGGGCGTGGTGGCGCAAGCTTGTAATCCCAGTACTTGGGAGGCGGAGACCGGAGGATCCGGGTTCGCGGCCAGCCTCAGCTACTTAGTGAGGCCCTCTGCAACTTAGTGAGACCCTGCTTCAAAATAAAGAATAAAAAATAGGGCTGGGGGTGTAGCTCCGAGGTAGAATGCCCCTGGGTTCCATCCCCAGTACTGACCCCCCCAAAAAAGAAGAATGTGGCTCAGTCGGCTTGCTTCTGCAATCATTCACATAGCCTTCAGCAACTTAATGCCTCTGGGCTTCAATTTCTGTGCCTGTAAGTCAAGAGCAATAATACTCACATTGCAGGACTGTTAAAATGTCAGCTGTGATCATGGATGTACATAACAAACAGTGAACGTTTCCGGGCATGCTCGGTCCTGACCCAGGGGCTTCGTGCACACAAGCCTTCAGGGACCACCGCACCATTACCGTCACACCCCGATTCCCTCCAGGCTCACCGCTCAGGCTGGTGACTCCTGGCCACTGTGACCTTCCCCTCAATGCCCACAGCACACGACCCCCAGCGCTCTTCCTCAAAGCCATAGGAGTGCATGCAAATGTCTTGAGAACTCCTGGCCGCCTTAACTCCTGCGGACCTGGGGATTCTGTGGAGCAAACACCATCAGGTCCCCTCACCCAATCTGTGAAAACACCAAACACCCATCCTTATTCCATCATGACAAGCCATCATTGCCCAATAAGATGCGGTCATGCTCTCCTCGTGTGCATAATGACTTCTCTGGCGTGGGAAGAAGAGATGTAGGTGATCCAGGGCTCAGCAAATCCAGCGGATGTCAAATCAAACCCACACTCGGCCTCTGCAGCTCAACGAGGCTGCTTGTTGCTTGACCGCTCTCGATGTGGAAGTCGTGAACTCATCGGCTCCCCAGCACCAGCCCTTGAGTTATTTATTTTTGGTACTGGGGATTGAGCCCTCATGCTACATCCCTAGCCCTTTTTAATTTTTTTTTTTTTTTTTTTTTAGTTTTGAAACTGGATCTTGCTAAGTTGCAGAGGGTCTCCCTAAGTTGCTGAGGCTGGCCGCGAACCTGCGATCCTCCTGTCTCTGTCTCCCAAGTACTGGGATTATAGACATGTGCCACCACATCCAGCGCCTAGCTCAGTAACAGCCCTTTAAGACATTTCCATGTAGGGCGTGGTGACACACGCTTGTCATCCCAGTACTTGGGAGGCTGAGACAGGAGGATCCAGGTTCGTGGCCAGCCTCAGCTACTTACTGAGGCCTTCTGCAACTTAGTGAGACCCTGTTCACAGTAAAGAATAAAAAATAGGGCTGGGGGTGGAGCTTGGCGGTAGAATGCCCCTGGGTTCAATCCCCAGTACCTCAAAAAAAAAAAAAAGACATTTCCAAAACAACTTAAATAAGCAAGGCATCCAGAAAACTGTAGGCTCTTTGCCCTCCGTCCTTCCTGGGGGACATTCTCCAATGCCTCTACCGTTGCCCTGTGCCCCCCCATGGGTAAGGCGATTTATTGTCCCCCATGCTCAAATAGAGATTCAATTAAAAATCAAGATTTGGCAGCAACGACCTGTTTTTCTTGTCAAACACATTGTAAATTGCATAAAATCTATTTGGGTGCAATTTACAGCTTTGGAAACAAAAACACACTCATACAGCAATTTGTCTGCTGTAGCACTAGGAAGTCTGCGGGCCTGGGCTCCTGCTCAGCAGCTGGAAAGGAGCCAAGAAAAGATCATGTCTGAGGGTGGTATGCACAGAGTACTGAACACCAACAGCTGGCGTGGGAAGACAAGCATCCCACCTCCTCCCAGCGCTGTGACGATTAAATGAATAATACAGCAAAATACTTAGCGTAGAGTGTGGCTTATCATTATTATTATTATTATTATTATTATTATCATCATCATCATCATTCGTTGGTACTAAGAATTGAATCTAGGGGCATTCAACCTCCACGCTACACCCCCAGCCCTTCTTATTTTTTATTTTGAAACAGGGTCTTGCTAAGTTTTTGAGGGTCTCACTAAATTGCTGAGGCTGACCTCCAACCTGCAATCCTCCTGTCTCAGCCTCCCAAGTGCTGGGGTAACAGGCATACACCACCACTACCACTTAGCATATAGTATTTTACTAGAAGCAGTGGGGAGTGACAGTTAGTTCCAATAGCGGGTGTCATCCTCGTAGTAATAGGACAGATGGGGAAACAGGAGTCAGGAAAACCTAGCTTCCAGTTCCAGCTCTACCACTCGCAAGCTCTCCAGTCCCTCTTCCCCAAGTCCAGGGAGGACCAATAAAGACTTTGGGAAAAGCTGATTAGAAGTAGGGCAGGGTGCTGGGCTCAGGGGCAGCTGGTTACTCACAGTCCAAGGGTGACTTGAAGCACCCAGAAGCAGACAGAGCCGAGGGGAGAGAAGTTGGAGCTCACGAGCAAGAATCGCGGGGGGGGGGGGTGGAATTCTGAAAGAGAAGATGCTGGTGTTTCCAGATAGTAAATGCGCATGTGTTGCAGAAATTTAACTTTATATATAAATATACTTTTAATGTATATATATATATACTTTTATATATACCAGGGATTGAACCCAGGGGCGTTCTACCTCCGCGCTATGCCCCCAGCCCTATTTTTTATACTTTATTTTGAAACCGGGTCTCACGAAGTTGCAGAAGGCCTCACTAAGTAGAGAGAGAGAGAGAGAGAGAGAGAGAGAGAGAGAGCTGAGGCTGGCCGCGAACCAGATCCTCCGGTCTCCACCTCCCAAAGTACTGGGATTACAAGCATGCGCCACCATGCCCGGCTATATATATACTTTTATCAGTGCATTATAGCCTCACATCATACTGTAGTTCAGAGTGATAGTGACACACATGCACACAGCACTTGGCGGGCTTTCCCCGGCTCCCTCCCACTCCCTCCTCTTCCCCATACATGACATTGAGATTGGCATTGGTATTCTCACATACGTACATAATGTCAACAGAAGTGTTTCCTTCATTAATTATCCCTCCCCCCTGCCCTCCTCTAGACCCCCTCCATCACTCCACTGGGGGTTCTCCATGATCTAAAGTCCCTCTTGTATCTCTATTATGCCCTAGCTTCTGCATATAAGAGAAAACATATGATCTAGAAATTGAACTTTAAGTTAGATAATACCAGGACAGGAATGAACAGATAGTGGAATCAAGTGGAAAGCCCAAAAATAAACCGAGTATATGGTAAAGGCAGCCCTTCCACCAATGGGAGGGGAAAGGTAAAGTATAAGTAAGTAATCTTGGGAAAAATCGATAGCCATCTAGAAAAATTAAATAAATGTAGGTCTCTAACTCATACCTTATAACAGAAGGAAATTACAAATGGGATACATTTGAGATATGTAAATTAAAACCATAAAAGCACTGAAATAAAACATGAGACCCTTTTTCTTAGAGTGAATAAGACCGTTCTTAAATTATATGAAACCCAGAAGCCATTAAAAATGATTAATAATATCTGGTGATGCATGCCTGTCATCCCAGTACTTGGGAGACTGAGACAGGAGGATCGCAGGTTCAAGGCCAGCCTCAGCAATTTAGCAAGATCTTCAGCAACTTAACGAGACTCTGTTTCAAAATAAAAAGTAAAAAGGGCTAGGGGTATAGCTCAGAGTTGAGAATGCCCCTGGGTTCAATTCCCAGTACCAAACAAAAAAAAATCCAAGAATGGTTAATAAACTCGATTACCACTAAGTTGCAAAAGAAAGTCTGCATGATAAAACATCAAAACAAAACAATAAAAACAGAGATCCAAAATCAAAATGTCAAATTAGAGGGGGAAAATTGGCAGGTCATGTCACAAAGGGTCGATTTCCCCAATATAGAAAAACGTGTATCAAATTAGTAACAAAATGGCAATATGTAAGCAGACTGTTCACAGAATGCAAAATAGAGATGCCCTAAAAACACATCAAAAGGAGCTTAATCTTGCTTTAAAAAAACAGAATTACAAGGTATCATTTGTTTTTACCTGTCAAATTGCTAGTAAAAAGAATGGGAATACCTTGAAGTGATGTGGGCCAGTAATAAAAATCAAAGCCATATACTTAAGTAATAAAAGTAATAACGGTGTATAGAATATGACCATTTTTAGGGAAACACGAAACATTTATATGCTTATAAACTCATAGACTATTTCTGAAAGTACAAAGAGGGAACCGGCCTTCATGAAGATCTCTCAGAAACAGAAACAAAGCCAGGTATGGCGGCGCATGCCTGTAATCCCAGTACTTGGGAGGCTGTGACAGAAGGATCACAGGTTCGAGGACAGCCTCAGCAAGTAGTGAGACTTGCATCACCCTAGCGAGACCCTGTTTCCAAATAAGTGTAGCTCGAAGGTAGAATGCCTCTGGGTTCAACCCCAATACCACAAAAAAGAATAAATAAATAAATAAATCACCTCTAGGTTATGTGTATTAGTCCCTAACAAAATGTAAGTGTTCTGTAAATAGTTGTGATAATAAGAAAAAAATCTGTGTTCAGTACAGACGCCATTTTTTTTTAACATTTTCAATCCAGAGTCAGTTGAAACCCTGGTTGCAGACCCCATGCATACGGAGGGATGATTGTACTCTATGAGCTGCCCCCCCCACTATACCCTGAGCTCCATGAAGATCGGCGTCTCGTGACTCTATTTACCCCTCTCTAAGTGCCTTCAATTACACTTTGTTTATCCCGTCCTTTTTTTTTTTTTTTTTTTTGCGGTATCGGGGATTGAACGCAGGGGCGTTCTACCTCCGTGCTACACCCCCGGCCCTATTTTTTATACTTTATTTTGAAAACGGGTCTCACGAAGTTGTGGAAGCCTCACTAAGTAGAGAGAGAGAGACAGACAGACAGACAGGGAGAGAGAGAGGGGAGAGAGAGAGAGAGAGCTGAGGCTGGCCGCGAACCCTGATCCTCCGGTCTCCGCCTCCCAAAGTACTGGGATTACAAGCGTGCGCCACCACGCCCGGCTTATCCCGTCCTTAATAATTGTGGAGCTGAAAAGGGGACCCCATGGCAAGCCTAAGCTCTCACAGCTACTTAGTGACAGATGGCAAATGGGAAACCATCTCTCGGCATTGCTTCTCCTCTTCCCATGCACCACTTTGGTGGTGTGCTTATTTTTGGCCAGTAGCCAAGAGCCCAGGGTCTCTGTCCCCCAATCATCAACACGGTGGACCATGCTATGTGTTGGGACTTGTGCCCATCCCCTTCCCTATTTGTCCACGCCTTTCTCTTCTTTCCAAACTTAGCTGAAAACATCCCGGCTCCCCACCCACCGCAAGTCACAGGTTATGAACAGCAATTGAGAAGCATCGTTGCACTCTGGCTGGTCAACATGCAAAGCGGGGTTGTAGAACTGAAAAGAGCCCTGGGCCCGAGTTGCTCTGTCGGTCCTAGCTTGCTTTCTTGCTAGCCGGGCAGACATCAGATGGCCTCTCTCTAAGCCCCAAGTTCCTTGTCTGAGAACTGGGACCAGAGTCTGCTTCGCCTGTCTCACAAGACTTTAAGAGAATCAAATATGCGAAAACATTACGTGCATTTCGGGGAGAAGTCTTCATTGTGAATAGTTGAGCCCTTCAACACAGCCCGTTGTTATTGAGGAGAAAGACCGGTGAGCCCCCTATCTGAGTGTCTACATTGGTCATTTTAAATCCTTCTAGCCTAGTCACTGTCTAAAAATAGGAAGCTCTCCGCAAGCGGGCATGGGGATGGAACCTCCCACATCTTGCCAGCAGGTAGTTCCTGATAAGAACAACCACAGAGTATTCGTTCTTCCCTTCTTCATTTTACTTTTTATTTTGAAACAGGGTCTCACTAGGTTGCTGAGCATCTTGCCACATTGGTGAAGCTAGCCTCAAATCTGCGATCCTCTGTCTCTGTCTCCCAAGTACTAGGATTTTTACAGGTTTGTGCCACCATGTCCAGCTTTTTAATCATTTTGGGGGATTATACTGAAGATTTCTCGATGCAGTGGAACCAGAAGATATAAAGAGACCACAGAGTTATGAAGCCATTTGTTGAATAAGTTACCTTCGGAGGTGTCCCGCGAGGGAGCAAAGTTGATACCTGGGTTCATTTGGGTGGTATTTGGAGAAAGAATGAAGCATTAGCAAACACACATCCACACACACGTTGGTGTATTATGTTATAGAGGTAAGAGCCCTAGGGTGGGTACCAGCAGGACTGATTTTTCTATTTCCTGCTCTATGACTAAGTAGTCATGTGACCTTCAGTCAGTCACCCACCCCTCTCTGAATCTCAGTATTCTAACTCTCAGGGATGCTAAGAAGGTTCTTTGAGAGAAGGGATATCAAGGCACGTCGACAGCGAGCCACGGTGAGTGGGAATTCTTGTCCTCTAAACTAGTCCTAGTCACTAGTCATTAGAGAAATGCAAACTAAAGCTACAATGAGATTCCATTCATACTCAATAGGATGACTAAAATCAAAAAGTCAGATAATAACAAGTGTCGGCAAGGATGGAAGAGAAACCGGAACACTCTTTCACTGCTGATAGGCTGGTAGATGGTATAGTTTCTCAAAAAGTTAGTTACTATCTGATCCAGAAATTCCACTCCTAGTTATATATCCATAAGAAACAAAAATATTTGCCTGCCCAGGATCTTGTACATAAATGTTTATAGCAGCATTATTCATAATAACCACAAAACACCAGAAACAACCCAAATGTCCCTCAACCTATTAATGGATACCTAAAATGTGGTATATCCATAGAATAGAATATTATTTGACAATAAAATAGAACAGAAGTACTGATAACAGGCTACAGCATGGATGAAACCTGAAAACAACATGTTTAGTGAAAAAAAAAGTTATTCGAAAGGCCCCTATGAACCAGGCATGGTGGCGCACACCTGTAATCCCAGTACTTGGAAGGCTGAGACAGGAGGATGGCAGGTTGGAGGCCAGCCTCAGCAACTTAGAAAGACCCTCAGCAATTTAGCCAGACCCTATTTCAAATTAAAAAATGAAAAGAGCTGAGGGTGTGGCTTAGAGGTAGAATACCCCTAGGTTCAATCCCCAGTATTGAACAAAAAAAGAGAGAGAGAGAAAGGGAGGGAGAAGCCGGGCGTGGTGATGCACGCTTGTAATCCCAGTACTTTGGGAGGAGGAGGCCAGAGGATCCGGGTTCGCAGCCAGCCTCAGCTCTCTCGCTTTCTCTCCCTGTCTCTCTCTCTCTCTCTCTCTCTCTCTCTCTCTCTCTCCTTAGTGAGGCCCTCCGCAACTTCGTGAGACCAGGTTTCAAAATAAAGTATACAAAAATAGGGCCGGGGGTATAGCACGGAGGTAGAACGCCCCTGCTTTCAATCCCCGGTACCGCAAAAAAAAAATAAATAAATAAAAAAAGAGAAAGGAAGGGAGAAAGGGAGGGAGGGAAGGAAGAAGGTTTGCACTAGAAAAATGCAATGAAAAAGAATTACCAACCTGGAGGACTCTTTATGCATCGTAGCGGACTTCCTTTTGGTCTTTCTGCCTCCGCATATTTTCTCATAACTATAAACACACCTGTTTCTATTTCAAGATCGCTGCCAACTAGCTGGGGCTTGTGTGACTTGCCCAAGTAGTTGGTGGGAGAACAGAGATTGCTGATTGCTGGGAGTTTTCTCCAGATTCCCAAGAATCCATCAGCATCTCCTACACCTTAGCTTCACCCCAAAAGACACAGGTCTCCCCAGCAACTGAAGCTGTCATCATGCACAGAAAAACCAGGAAGGCAGCCATGGCGCTCCAGCAGGCAAATGCCCGGTTACACTCTCTCCAGCTGGTGGGAGCTCTTGTTTATTCTCTACAGCTGCCGCCTTGCTTTTCCTCCCTCTTGTTTTGAATCAGAATGTTCTAGCTTCTCATTCCACAGCTTTTCACACAGGCCTTTGGTGGATCCGGTTCCACATCCTGAATCTGACCTTTCTCCCCTTTAGATGACATATTTTTTTCAAATGTCTTTAGCATGTATGGTGGAGACTTGCGTAGCCTGATAACAAATTGATTTTATGTTAAAAAAAATAGCAATTAAATGCAGGGGATCTGTCTTTAAGTCAGACCATTTTTTACTCATGTGAAGACATGAGCTTTTACAGTAGACCTACCAGAAATCTAAAGCTTAATTCATTTGGTCGATTTCTTTACAACTGGGTTTGATTAGATGTCCTATCTTTTCTTTGATAAAAAGCTAAACAGGTGTGAGGGTAGAAGGTACCATCTCTGTACCCACGAGAGCACTCGCCAGAGAGTCAGGGACAAAATAGAAAGAGAAGAAAAAGAAGAAGAAAACTGCCTATTATAAAGACATCAGCAAAGCCGGGCATGGAGGTGCACCCTTGTAATCCCAGTACTTGGGAGGCTGAGACCGGAGGATCTGGGTTCGCGGCCAGCCTCAGCTACTTAGTGAGGCCCTCTGCAACTTAGTGAGACCCGGTTTCCAAATAAAGAATAAAAAATAGGGCTGGGGGTGGAGCTCAGAGGTAGAATGCCCCTGGGTTCAATCCCCAGTACCGCAAAAATAAATAAGTAAATAAATAAAGACATCAGCAGCTATGAAAGGTGATTACCATGGACCGCTTGTGCTCAAATTCCAATGTCAAGATTCATTTTGGGTTTGTTGGTTGGTTGGTTGGTGGTGCTGGGGATTGAACATTTTTTCAACAAGTAAAATCAGGATTCCAAGAGATGTTCATATACCCATATCGATAGCAGCATTTCTTACAAGAGCCAAAATGTGGAAGCAACTCAAGCGTTCATTGACAGAAGAGTGGAAAAATGAAATGTGGTCTATCCAGACGGTTAAGTATTACTCGTCCTTAAAAGGGGAGGGAATTCTGATACATCCTAGAACATGGATAGACCTTGAGGACATTATGCTGAGTGAAATAAGCCAATCCCCAAAGGGTAAATTCTGTACAATATCACTCATACGAGGCACCTTGAATAATTAAATTTGTGGAATTGGGCGTGGTGGCGCACGCTTGTAATCCCAGTACTTTGGGAGGCAGAGACCGGAGGATCCGGGTTCGCGGCCAGCCTCAGCTCTCTCTCTCTCTCTCTCTCTCTCTCTCTCTCTCTCGACCTAGTGAGGCCCTCCACAACTTCGTGAGAGCGGTTTCAAAATAAAGCATAAAAAATAGGGCCGGGGGCATAGCGCGGAGGTAGAATGCCCCTGGGTTCAATCCCCAGTACCACACACAAAAAAATAATAATAATAATAATAATTAAATTTGTGGAGACAAAATGTGGAACGGTGGTTTCCAGGGTCTAGGGAAGAAAGAGGATGGGAGGTGCTGTTCAAAGGCAGCTTCAGTTCGAGAAGATGAGATAGTTCTGAAGATGTGGGTGGTGATGGCTACACAGCAGTGTGAAAGTACTTAACGTTATTGGACTAGACACTTAAAAATGAGTAAGGTGGTAAAATTTATGTTGTATGAATTTTTCAATGATTATAAATAATTTTTAAAAATTAACATATATCAGCTGGGCGTGGTGGCAAATGCCTATAATCCCAGGGCAGAAAATAAACTTGGGGTTCCGTTCACAATGGTATTGAAGACATAGCTAGAATGCAGGAAGAATGAGCTGCTCGGGGCTTGGTTTTCACCTGGTCTTTCAAACAAAAGCACCAAGCCAGAGGCAATCATGGCAAAACTGCCCTGAGCCAGTGCTCAGAGAGCGCATACGCAGTAAACCCATTCCCCCCTTTTTATTTTTATTTATTTATTTATTTATTTATTTATTTATTTATTTTGTTGTACTTAGGATTGAACCCAGAGGCGCTCTACCTCCAATCTACACCCCCAGCTCCATTTTATTTTTATTTTTTGAAATAGGGTCTCACTAGGTGGATGAGAGTCTCACTACTTGCTGAGGCTGTCCTTAAACCTGCGATCCTCCTGTCTTGGATCTGTCCCAAGTACTGGGATTACAAGCGTGCGCCATCATGCCCAGCTTATTATTTTTATTTTGAAACAGGGTCTTGCTAAGTTGCTGAGGGTCTTGCTAAGTTTCTGAGGCTGTTCTTGAACCTGCGGTCCTCCTGCCCCGGCCTCCCAAGTACTAGGATTATAGGCGTACTCCACCATGTTAGGCTTCCTTTTTTTTTTTTTAGGTTAATGAGCATGTTAATGTATAGACCTTAAATCATCCACAACATGAACAATTCTGCATTTCTGATGGTGTTAGTAATCATTTTACAAATATTTATAGTGCACCTGCTAAATGACAAGTATGATCTTCATGGAGTTAATGACTAAAACACTGGCATTCCATTGAAGAAATCAATCGGAACATGTAGTAGCCAATATCCTTTCTTTCTTTCTTTCTCTCTCTCTCCCTTCCTTCCTTCCTTCCGTCCTTCCTTCCTTCCTTCCTTTCTGTCTTTCTTTCTTCATTTTCTGGTACTGGGGATTGAACCCAGGGGCATTTGACCTCCTAGCTACACCCCCAGCCCTTTTAATTTTTATTTTTTTTAAACAGAGTCTCACTAAGTTCCTGAGAGTCTCCCTAAGTTGCTGAGGCTGATCTCCAACCTGTGATCCTCCCATCTCAGCCTCCCTACTGGGATTAGAGGTATGTACCACCCTGCCTGGCTCTAGTGACTTCTTAACTGGGAGCCCCCTGGTTTTGTTTTTGTTTTTTCAGAGCTAGATGAAGGCCGAGATGGCAATTTAGATAACTGATAAATACAACTGTAGATCAAATCCTTATCAATTACAAAACTCAGCCCCAGCTTCTCATTTCTTTAGCTAACCAGTTCACCCATTCTGCAACCCTCTCCATTCAAAGGAGAGACACACGTCTAAGCTGCCTCTGCAGGACCACGCTGGTTGTGTCCTTTATATAATTATCGTAGCTGTTATTATCACTTGCATATTGCTTACTGTATAACATACATACGTGTATATACATGTGTTTGTATTTGTATGCATATATATATACATGTATATATATATGTATACATGCAAACACGCATTAATCATAGTAGGGAGTAATATTATTCTCTATCCATAGGGCAGGAAACAGAGTCACAAGAAAGTTAGCTCATCTTCCCCAAATCTCCCAGCTAATAAGTGACTTAGCTCAGATTTTAAACCAGGCAACTTAGTTCCAGAATTTGTGCTCCCAACCCCAGCTCCACAAAGTAGCTAGACTTCAGACTTTTTAATGCTGGTCTGGGAGAAGATAAGGAGTTCACACAAGATTGTTAATCTACACACTGCTTCTTTGGCTGAACAAGACTTGCTATAAAAGTCTATCAGCGGAGCTCATCCGGGTGCTTTGGTTTCTGGTGCAAGCTTATGTCCTCCTGGGAACATCAAGCATCCTAGACCACACGCTGAGCAGCCTGGCTCACCCTGCGCGAGGCTGCCTCTCTACTACCTCCCATGAGAGACACAGCGTCCGCATTTCCTCTGTAGGACCAGGACCAGTAACCAGAGGCATGGGGAGAAGTCACCACAGGTCAAACGCTCTCAAAGGATACCCCAATTACAAAGAAAATCTTAAAGGGATGAAAGGGTTTCCAAGTCCCAGTCCACCCATCCCAAGCAGCATTTGATATCTGTAAGGTACGGGAGCCTCCATGGGAGCAAATCCTTTCCAGACGGAGGTACAAAAAGCCATCGTCCAGGGTGACAGCTGGAGCCTTTGTAATTTAGCTCAGCTTTGAACCCACTGGAGGAGGATGCAAAAAGAAGCCAAATTACGGTTAGTCTCTCCGAAAGAGATAAGACTTCAAGATGCGTCTCTTTTATATGGATGACCCGAAGCTATAGCCAGAGGAAAGTGCTCGATTACAAAGCCCGCTTGAAACACAATCCTGTTTCAATCAGTCAATTAGCATGGAATTTGGGCTGGATGAACACGATTCCTCGAGAGTCGCGGATGCACACAGCGCTTTGAAGCGACTGAAATCGGGGAACTGGAATTCCCAGGGGGCTCACAGAGCCAGGAACTGCAAACGGTTTCTCCAGGGAAGGACCAGAAAATTGCACTAAGTCCTCAGGAACTCTTGGAAGGAATGGGGTGTATCCTGAAGATGCAGCCCCCCACTGAATGTGTTGCTGAGAGAGAGTGTCATTTCGTGGTCAAATGTGGGCTCTGGGTCAGTTCCTAGCTCTGCTGCTGATAGACCCCATGAGTGTGAATACAGGGCTCCTCTCCTGTGCTTGTCTTTCTTTACGTGCAAAGACATCAGCCTGGCGAAGCTCTTAGGAGGCATCTCTCAAATCCTAAGCAAGGTTCTTAGCCCAGGGTGAGCATTCCCTAAGGGTTAACCTGCATTATTCAGGCACAGATCAGTAGAATTTTGGCTTTTGCACTTGACTGATTGATTGATTGATTGATTGATTCTACTGGAGATTGAACCTAGGGATGTTCTACCTCTGAGCCTCACCCCCAGCCCTTTTTATTTTTTATTTTGAAACGGGTCTCACTAAATTGCTGAGGGTCTTGCTAAATTGCTGAGGCTGGCCTTGAACCCTACGATCCTCCTATCTCAGCCTCCCAATTACTGAGATTGCAGACAAGTGCCCTAGAGCCTGGCTAGTGTTTGCACTTCAAATTTGGGGAAATTAGCCAGGCGTGGTGGCACATGCTTTTAATTCCAGTACTTGGGAGACAGAGACAGGAGAATCACAGGTTCGCGGCCAGCCTCAGCTACTTAGTGAGGTCTTCCGCAACTTAGTGAGACCCTGTTTCAAAATAAAGAATAAAATATAGGGCTGGAGATGTAGCTCGGAGGTAGAATGCCCCTGGGTTCAATCCCCGGTACCACAAAAATAAATAAATAAATAAATAAATAAATAAACAAATAAATTTGGGGAAATGTGCTGCTCTTTTCCAAAGCCTCAGCTTCTCCATCTGTAAAATGGTAGTAATGACACCCACCTTCCTTTCCAGGTCCCACATCTTTAGTTTCTATAACTTTTCGTTGTGATTGTGTTTTATAATTGATGTTCCCACCAATCTTTAGCTTAGCTTCCACTTTGGGGAAAACCCAGCTTAACATACTGACCGAGTGAGCCGGGTGTGGTGGCGCACGCTTGTAACCCCAGTGCTTGGGAGGCTGAGACAGGAGGATCGCAGGTTCAAGGACAGCCTCAGCAAGTAGTAAGACTCTCATCAACCTAGCGAGACCCTGTTTCCAAATAAAAATAAAATAGGGCTGGGGGTGTAACTCAGAGGTAGACCACCCCTGGGCTCAATCTCCAGTACCATAAAAAAAAGATACTGACTATGATTAAATAAGGGAAAGACATACATGGAGAGAAGAAAGGAAGAAGTCACAGCATGAATCCAAGGACTGGGAGCAGAATGTTGGAGACATGCCACACGCAGGTCCTCAGACGGGGAAGCAGAGGGATACGCACAGAGAGAGAGGGAGAAAGAGGGCCACGGGAGGTCTGGGGGACAGGTTGAGCATCCCTCATCCCAAAATCCAAAATCCGAAAAGCTTTTTGTTGTCGTTTGTTTTATTTTGTTTTGGTTTTGTGGCACTAGGGATTGAACCTCGGGGACGTTCTACCTCTGAGCTGCACCCCCAACCCTATTTTATTTTTATTTTGAAATAGGGTTTCGCTAGGTTAATGAGAGTCTCACTTCTTGCTGAGGCTGTCCTCGAATCTGTGATCCTCCTGTCTTAGCCTCCCAAGTACTGGGATTATAAACGTGTGTCACCATGTCCGATACAAAATTCAAAAGTTTCTGAGCATCATGCACGATGGTGGCAATTCTCAGAGCTTTGGGGATCGCAGATCAGGGTCGCTCAACCAGTAAAACCTATGCAAACATTCCAAAATCCACAAAACTTCGGAATATGAAACACTTCTATTCTTTAGCATTTCAGATAAGGGATACTCACCGTGTATCTAACATGAGCATCAAGAGACAATGTTCCATGAAACGTCCCTATCAACCTGAACTCTGGATCCGACAGCCCATTTTAAGTTCTTTAAGATACTGATGAGCCACTGGGCACAGTGGCATACCCCTGGAATCCCAGTACTTGGGAGGCTGAGACAGGAGGATTGCAGATTCAAGGCTAGCCTTAGAAACTTAGCAAGACCCTATTTCAGAAAAAAAATAAAAAGGGCCGGGGCTGTAGCTCAGAAGTAGAGCACCTCTGGGCTCAATCCCCAGCACCAAAAACAGACAAGATACTGACAAACCCTTTCTTTTTTTTTTTTTTCTTCTTTTTTTTTTTTTGCAGTACCGGGGATTGAACCCAGGGGCGTTCTACCTCCAAGCTGCACCCCCGGCCCTATTTTGTATTCTTTATTTTGAAACAGAGTCTTGCTAAGTTGCGGAGGCCTCACTAAGTAGCTGAGGCTAGCCACGAACCCGGATCCTCCGGTCTCAGCCTCCCAAGTACTGGGATGACAAGGGTGCGCCACCACGCCCGGCCTGACGAGCCCTTTCTTCCAGCTTCTCACACGACTCTGATTCCTAATATTCTAGAGACTCCGATTTTAGCAGCCCTCCAGGGAAACTAATCTCTGCACAGCCATTGAACTGGGCAGGGTAACCCCGTTCACTTGCCCTAACCATGTATCACTAAGACCTTATTCTGGAAGGTCCCGGTGGGTTTGGTTTTAGATGGATGGAGACATCCAAATGACAGCTTGCTCCCCGTGCACTCAGATCCAAGCAGAGCCACACCAGGCACGGTGATGTCTGTTTACCAGGGAATAGAATGTCCCGAGGGACACTGTAGAGGCTCATTCTCAGCCACCTCCCACAGGCAGATGGATCCTCTAAGGATCCACGTTTACCCCAAACCAGGGGCTTGTAGCTTTGTGGACGCCAGACACTGAAGGATGCTTTTGCTGCAACCCACAAACAGCACGTGCACAGTACCCTCAAGGACTTAGTATGGGCTGCCAGGTGCAGAGTACAGGTGGACCAGAGGATTTCGTGGGGCTTTGTAACTTGACATCAATCTCAGAAAGGTTGAGAAGCCCTGACCCAAAATGCTTGAGATCCGCACAATTCACAGTAGCCAAACTATGGAACCAGCCTGGGTGTCCATCCACAGATGAATGGATTACAAAACGATGGGCTCAACACACAATGGAATTCTACTCAGCCATGAAGAAGAACAAAATGATGTCATTTGCAGGAAAATGGATGGACCTGGAGACTTTGATGTTAAGTGAGATCAGCCAGTCACAGATAGTGAAGGGTCCTACGTTTTCTCTCATATGAGGAAGCTGGGGAGTGATCGGGATACAGAGGGACCCTAGATAATGGAGGAGAAACCCCAGTGGAGCCAGGGAAGTGGTCTAGGGGAAGGTAAAGGAGGAGAGAGAGGATTAATGAAGGAAACACTTCCATTGACATTATGTACCTATGTGAAATTATCATTGCCAATCTCAATATCATGTATGGGGAAGGGGAGATTAGGGAGGGAGCCGGGGAAAGCCCACCGAGTGCTGTGTGCATGCATGTCCCTATCACTATGAACTACATTATGATGTGAGGCTATAATGCACCAATAAATGAATAAAAAAACTTTAAAAACTCTTGACACCCTGTGGGTGAAAAAAAAAGAAAAAGAAAAAAAACAAAAAAATGCTTGGGATGCGAAGTGTTTTGGAATTCAGAATTTCTAAGATTTTAGAGTATTTGCATAGACTTTATCAAATCGAGCATCCCTGATTTGTGTGTTTGTTCTGAGCCTTAAAGATAGAAATTGCATAGTTTGTCGCCTCTGTGCCTGTAAGAGTCGTGAAGTCAGCCTCACCAGTGCAGGGGAAAGAGCCTGGGATTTGGAATCAGTCACTCCTGACTTCAAGTGACACCCCTGCCAGAGGGACGCACTCAGGTCCCTCCCTGTGCCACATCTATCTCTCGCCTCCAACAGGCAATCTTGCCCAAGCGTCTCTCATTCCTCTTCCACCCGCTGCCTTTGTTGCCACCTCAGCTCCCAACATTGTCCCCACTTCCACAGCCTTCCCTGACCTCCTAAGCTGCGGAGGGCCTCACTGAGTAGCTGAGGCTGGCCATGCGCCTGTGATCCTCCTGTCTCAGCCTCCCAAGTACTACGATTACAGCGTGTGTCACCATGCCCGGCCTACTTTTGTGTTTCTCCCCAACTAGATGGTAAACATCTCTCTAGTTCACTGTTGCTTAACACAGAACCTAGCACTGGGCTTAGTAAGAAAAACAGAAGGTGCTCCTACTGGGTACAGTGGTACTCTCCTATAACCCCAGTACTTGGGAGGCTAAGACAGGAGGATCACAGGTTGGAGGCCAGCCTCAGTAACTTAATGAGACCCTTAGCAACTTAGCAAGACCCTATTTCAAAATAAAAATAAAATAAAATAAATAGGGCTGAGGGTGTAGTTCAGAGGTAGAATGCCCCTGGGTTCAATCTCCAGTACCAAAAAAAAAAAAAATCAGCAACTTAGTGAGAGCCTATTTCAAAATAATAATAATAATTTTTTTAAAAGCCAGGCGTAGTGGCGCACACTTGTAATCCCAGTACTCAGGAGGCTGAGATGGGAGGATCACAGGTTCACAGCCAGCCTCAGCTACTTAGGAGGCCCTCTGCAACTTAGTGAGACCCTGTTTCAAAATAAAGAATAAAAAATAGGGCTGGGGGTGTAGCTCAGAGGTAGAATGCCCCTGGGTTCAATCCCCAGTACCGCAAAAAATAAAATAAAATAAAATATCTATAAAAGCCTCCAGTTGAGTCTCTACTACCTGACAGGTGCTCAGCACGCTCCGGCTTCTTGCTCCGCTCCGTTCTCCGCCCTCACATGGAAGCCCAGGGCAGCTCACAGGGACTTGGGAAACACTACCTGGGACCCCTGGCGTTCACCGCACAGACAGCGGAGTGGGAGCAGCCGACCCATTCACCCTGGTCACTGTTACAAATGTTGATTGACAAATATTGATGGACTACCAGTTGATCGTTCTTATCGCTTATTGTACAAAATATACATAAGAATGACTATGCCTACATACAAAATTGCAGATGCGTGACTTAGATAATTAGAACAGGCGTAAGGGACATCTCACCCGACCACACGAAGACATCACAAGATATGCAGAAAGGGGTGTGGCTGGGCTGAGCACAGCTTATCAGAAGGTCGCAGAAGAACCCAGACTCCAGAAGAGTATAAAAACCCCAGCTGAAGCTCAGACAACGAGGCACTCTCCAACTCACGGGGACTCTGTGTCAGCCCACGTGCCTCCCACATGGGAACAGGACTCTGCACCCCCGCCATGTACGAGCCTGAGGACCCCAATCGTGACCAAACCCTCCGTCTTTCCTGACTGGACGAGACTGAACGCTGACATGGCCAGCTCTGCTGGTAGCTGTTGGGCAATTCCTCATTCTTGGTCTCAGGATGACAGAGGCGGACAGACCTGAGCCTGGGCACTCCATCCCCACTCCCCAAAGAAGCCTGGGGCACCCTGCGGCTGGGAGCGGACTCGCCGGAAGGACTGCTGGAAGGTGAGACCTCCCAAAGGCCCGTAGTCAGAGATGGTTGCAACGCAATAAATGGCTCTAGCCGGAACCTAAGCATCGAGCCTGTCACATGTCGCACCTCCAGTGGGATTCCTAGGAATTCTCACTCATTTCAGTCACCCAAGAGCAACAACAAGCCACCCAACCCATCGAAGCTTGACGCCACCCACACGCCTCTCCCCAGAGGGGCCATTTTCCCACGTCCCCACCTGGGATGCCTGGCCTCATTGTGAAGCTCAGATACATCTGTCCACGTGCGTAGGGAGTCATGTAGCTTCCCCAGTGGTGTCTGCAGTCTGGAGTCCATCCTAGCGGAATTTGTGCTGTTACATCTTAGGGTCTGGGGTCTGTTCTCTTCGCAGCCTCGGGACAGGCACTCTTTGGTCAGTGGATTCATTTATTCTTAGCGGATTTTATTTACTTCTTGAAAGAAGGTGAGGGAGACCATCATTTTTGTGCAGAGAAACTGCGTCTGCTCTTTCCAGACGGTATGCACTGCTCTGCGGGACCACTACATCAGAGGCAAGGGGAAAATTGCTGTCCTTAAATGGCAGAAGAAAAAATATTTAAACTGAGATTTTTGCAAGGGAAAACGATATGAAAATACCCCTTGAAATGTGTCCAGGCAGCCGGGCGTGGTAGTGCACGCCTATAATCCCAGTACTTGGGAGGCTGAGACCGGAGGATCTGAGTTCAAGGCCAGCCTCAGCTACTTAGTGAGGCCCTCCGCAACTTAGTGAGACCCTGTTTCAAAATAAAGAATAAAAAATAATAGGGCTGGGGGCGTAGCGCGGAGGTAGAATGCCCCTGGGTTCAATCCCCAGTACCGCAAAAAAAAAAAAAAAGAAAGAAATGTGTCCAGGACATTCAGAAAGGAAGATGCTCCACGACCATGTGACCAAAGTGAACTGCCTTTCACCCTACCGGGGGTTTTTTTGTTTGTTTGTTTGTTTGGTTTGGTTTTTTTTTTTTTTTGCTGAACTGGGGATGGAATCCAGGGGCATTCTACCTCCAAGCTACACCCCCAGCCCTATATTTTATTTATTTTTACTATTTTTGTGTGTGATACCAGGGATGAAACCCAGGGGCGTTCTACCTCCAAGCTACACCCCCAGCCCTATCTTTTATTCTTGATTTTGAAACAGGGTCTCACTAAGTTGTGGAGGGCCTCACTAAGTAGCTGAGGCTGGCTGTGAACCCGGATCCTCCAGTCTCAGCCTCCCAAGTACTGGGATTACAAGCGTGTGCCACCACGCCTGGCCTAACCTACTGGTTTGTTCCTCTCTGATCTCCAGTCGTTCACATCCCCCCAACCAAGTCGAATTTCTATAAATGCGTTGCAAAATTCAAAGAGGACGGATCTCTGAGTCTTCCTACCATTATTAATAAGAGCTAAGATGGGATGACACAAAATTAATGAGGAAATTTAATAATTCTCCTATTGGCATTGCCTCTGCATGCCGTTCCCCGTTGGGGGACTGTTAGTGTGCCCTTTCCCTAGACAATATTGTTTAATGGAAACTTTGCAAAAATTAGAATGAGACCTCTGGTGAACGGGGATCTTTAATTTAATTTGTTTTTACGGCGAGGACACGGAGTTGCTCACAGCGGACTGCACCAGCAGGCAGCCCGTTAGAATTAAGTTTTGCTGTGATCACCAGGGTAATGGCTTCTCCCAGGCCCCGTGTTTGGAGAACAGCGTGGTCTGGTTGTTGTGGGAGTCGTAAATGGCATTAATAAAGTCCTGGAGGAGCAATCGCATTGCAGAGCTGACTCGTAAACAGCGGGGGCCAGTCACTCTTCACATACCTGGGGGGAGTGGGGGATGGCTGCTATGCACTGGGGGAGCAGAGGGGCAGAAACACAGGAATGAGCCGGAGAGGGGAGAAAGAAAGAAGAAAGAAGTGGCAGCCTTTTCTTTTCTTTTCTTTTTTTGGTACTGGGGATTGAACCCAGAGACATTCTACCTCTGAGTTACACCCCCAGCCCTTTTCATTTTTTTTTTATTTTGAAATGAGTCTCACTAAGTTGCTGAGGCTCTCACTAAGTTGCCGAGGCTGGCCTTGAACCCGCGATCCTCCTGTCTCAGCCTCCCAAGTCCTGGGATGACAAGCATGCGCCACCACATCTGTGGAGCCTTTGTTTTTATTTGAAGTTTTTTTTTTTTTTCCCTAAAGCAGGGCTTCCATTTAAAACAGAAAAATGAGAGCCCTCTGTGATGTCGAAGTAGCCCAGGAAGTTAAGGTTTAAAAACAGAATTGTCACACCGTGGCGTGAACCCAAAGGAATTGAAAGCAGGGACTCGGATACTTGCTCACTCCGGTCCATAGTAACATTATTTGCAAGGACCAAAATATGAAAACATTCCATGTATCCATTGACTCACTAATGGAGGAGTAAAATGTGATCTATGGGATCGAGCGTGGTGGCACACCCCGGTAATCCCAGTACTGGGGAGGCTGAGACAGGAGGATTGCATGTTAAAGGCCAGCCTCTGCAACTTAGCAAGACCCTCAGCAACCTAGCGAGACCCTGTTTTAAAATAAAAAACATATGCCAGGCGTGGTGGCGCACGCTTGTCATCCCAGTACTTGGGAGGCTGAGACCGGAGGATCACAAGTTCACGGCCAGCCTCAGCTACTTAGTGAGGCCCTCTGCAACTTAGTGAGACCCTGTTTCAAAATAAAGAATAAAAAAAAATAGGGCTGGGGGTGCAGCTCAAAAGTAGAATGCCCCTGAGTTCAATCCCCAGTTCCAAAAATAAATAAATTAAATTAAATTAAAAAAAACATAAAAAGGGCTGGAGGTAAAGTTCAGAGGTAGAATATACCTGGGTTTAATCCCCAGTACCAAAAAAAAAAAAAAAATATATATATATATATATATATATATATATATATATATATATTATGGTATAGAGGCTGAGGCAGGAGGATCACAGGTTGGAGGCCAGCCTGGGAAACACAGTGAGACTCTCCCTCAAACTTTGAGTCTTCCTACCATAAATAAATTAAAAAGGCTGGGGCTGTAGCTCAGTGGTAGAGCGCCCCTGGGTTCAACTGCCAGTACAACAAAAGAAGCGCTTAAAATGTGTCCACACAATTAGGGATAAAAGGCATCAAATTGCTTGTACCCAGATGCTTTCCGGATAGCTTACTCTCAAGTTTCGTATTTGACAGGAAAGAAATAATCTCCAAATAGAGGTTTACTTTGATTTATTTTTATCCACCTCTTCCCAAAGAAAATTCAAAGTGAATAATAACATAATGTGGCTGGAGAGAGAGAGAGAGACCCTCGGGGAATTTTTTTCTTCTCTTTATTTCTCAAATTTGGCATGGTTCTTTTCTCCCACAATGAAAAATCATTACTATGTAGAAATATGCTATTTAACATTGTTAAGATTGGCTGTTTTCATCGTGGGCAATATTCCCAACTGAAAACTTTTGATGCTACAACAAGCTCTGATCCGTATCTCAGATCACCGTGCTATCGATGTCTGTTATTTAATCCCCGACAAACGACACAGCTCTATCTGACACCTGGTAGTTGTTTGTGACTAAATTTTTAAGAAATGAACCAAGCGTTTCTTGGCCAATGAGCTTAGGAGAAAGCAGCTATCATATAATGACAATAGCCGGGTGTGGTGGTGCATGCCTGTAATCCCAGTACTTGGGAGGCTGAAACAGGAGGATCGTAGGTTCGAGGCCAACCTTGGCAGCTTAGTGAGACCCTCAACAACTTAGTGAGACCCTCAGTAACTTTGCCAGACTCTGTTTGTAAATAAAAAATAAAAAGGGCTGGGGGTATAGCTCAGAGGTAGAATGCCCCTGGGTTCAATCCCCAATACCAATAGTAATAATAATAATGACAGCATATATCATTGTTTTATAAGACTGGATTAAGAGACCTATAAAGAGAGCCAGGCGTGGTGGCGCACGCTTGTAATCCCAATACTTGGGAGGCTGAGGCAGGAGGATCACAGGTTCACGGCCAGCCTCAGCTACTTAGTGAGGCTCTCCGCAACTTAGTGAGACCCTGTTTCCAAATAAAGAATAAAAAATAGTGTTGAGGGTGTAGCTCGGAAGTAGAATGCCCCTGGGTTCAATCCCCAGTACCACACACAAAAAAAGACCTCTAAAGAGTTTAAACTTTTAAAAAGATCATGCTACCCCAACCCTTTGTGATTCAAAATACAATAAAAGCAATAGTAAGCGTGCCTTACGCTGTCATTAGTAAGGCCTATCGTGTGCATTGTCTGGCTCTGCCCAGGATTAAATGACACACTCTGGCCAGCCAGGTGCTGGAGCAAGGACAGGCATGGATACCGCATGGCCCTTTCCCTAGCTGAGCTTACAGAGACTGAAAACACCAAACCAGAAGCAATTGATCCTGGGTTTTCAATCACCTCATGAGGCCTCATTGGATCGACCATTTTAATGGAACTGTCTCATCAATTCTAGCAGCCCGTCAATTACAGCTAACAACCCATTTAACCAATGTCCCCTTGCCCCCCACCCCCGACAGCCTGACTGTTCGAACGCACAGAATTCACAGGTTGTTTGACATCATGGACACACCGCCTTAATGATGAATTTGGACCCGGGCCACTGCTGAGCTCATCGATTGCACAGAAATTGCTCCCTAATACGTGGTCTCCCTCCACCTTCTTTCAAAGAGTAAAATAAAATCCGCTAAGAATCCATGGATCCACTGGTCACAGAATGCCTGGGCCTGAGGCTGCAAGAACAGACCCCAGACCCTAAAATGTAACAGCACAAATTCCTCCAAGATGGACCTGAGACTGTAGACACCACTCAGTAAGCTACATAGCTCCCTACGCGCGTGGACACGTGTATCTGAGCTTCACAACAAGGCCAAGCATCCCAGAAAAGTCACCGCACTCAAGTAGCAAACCTCCATCCTGTTATCCCCATCAATATGCTGGCTGGGGTCCTTTTATTTTCTTTTTTTTTTTGCGGTACCGGGGATTGAACCCAGAGGGGTTCTACCTCCGCGCTACACCCCCGGCCCTATTTTTTTATGCTTTATTTTGAAACCGGGTCTCACGAAGTTACGGAGGGCCTCACTAAGGAGAGAGAGAGACAGGGAGAGAGAGACAGAGAGAGACAGAGCGCGCGCGCTAAGGCTGGCCGCGAACCCGGATCCTCCGGTCTCTGCCTCCCAAAGTACTAGGATTACAAGCGTGCGCCACCACGCCCGGTTTCTATTTTCTTTTTCTTTTTTTTTTTTTTGTGGCACTGGGGATTCAACCCAGGAGCATTCTACCCAACCTCTGAGCTACATTCCCAGCCCTATTTTATTTTGAAACAGGGTCTCGCTAGGTTGATGAAAGTCTCACTACTTGCTGAGGTTGTCTTCAAATCTACCATCCTCCTGTCTCAGCCTCCCAAGTACTTGGATTACAAGCGTGCACCACCATGCCTGGCTTCTTCTGTTTTCTTTTTATAAGAAAACATAGTTTTTTATAAAACTATGGTCACCTCAACACAGAAAGGATTCGAGTGTTCAGTCACCTTAAGAGTCCCCGCTTGACCACTAATAAGGTCTCAGGTGCCCATTAAACAGTGGTCACGGGGCTTCCTCAGAAATTGCTTATCCATCCGTGCCCCACCTCCAAGCCTTCCTGTATTACCAACACATGAGCTTTTCTGGGGGACATAGCCAAACCCTAATCAGCAGCTTGGCTCTAATAGCACAAAATTGGAAACCACTTAAATGTCCAACCGTTGGTGACCATTAAAATATACTATTGTAAATCCGTACAGTGGAGTACTATGTAGCTATTATAAATGAGGAAACTCTGCACTGCTATGGAACAATCTTCTAGATATAAAATAAAACTTTTTAGCCAGGTGTGGTGGCGCATGCTTGTAATCCCAGTACTTGGGAGGCTGAGACCAGAGGATCCGGGTTTACGGCCAGCCTCAGCTCTCTCTCTCTTTCTCTCTCTCCCTGTCTCTCTCTCTCTCTCTCTCTCTCCCTGTCTCTCTCTCTCTCTCTCTCTCTCTCTCTCTCTCTCTACCTAGTG
>PVJS01028859.1:0-25210 GCA_004027185.1 Glis glis
CTTGGAACTGAAACTTCACCATCGTTTCTCCGAAGAGCTTCCTGATCTTCACGTCCTGGACTGGGATTGAATTAGTGGTTGCTCCGATCCTAAGACTCCAGCTCTTAGACTGTTCGACCAGCTACTGGTTCCTCTGACTCTCCATGTGCAGTCAGAACCTGGGACTACATTGCTTCAAACTGTAATCCCATCTGATAAATCCCTCTTTTCAAATATACTCATTCCGTGTATTCTGTTAATCTAGAGAACCCTGTCCAATACAACAGGTATAGTGCCAAACTGACTGGGAAAGAGAGCTTTCTGAATGAAAGGTTATTTTCTCTGTTTACCTGGGAGCTCACCTGGCAGGGCTGTTACAAGCGGCCCAGCCAGAAGGTCGGCTCAGGTGTCAGCTCCTGCTCTCTACATTATACCATAATGCTTATGGACATGGAGCCTGAAAGCAAGTTGATTGTGCCTTTCATTTGTCTGTTTGTGGGGAGAAGAGGAAAAGAACCTAAGAGTAACGGGTTGGGAGCCATGGGCATTGGTATAAGTCTAAGGAATATACAACAAATAGAGTCGGTGCATTTTCCATAGACCATTTGGCCAAACTCTATCTCAGCTCTTGGACCCCAGCTGTCAATTTTCCTTCCTTCTACTGGTCTTCTGCAACTGCTATTTCTTTCTTCCTCGCTATGAAGTTGCCACTAAAGAAACAAATAAATGATGTTGCTGAGGTAGAATAAAAATAAATAGCTGCAATTATCCACACCAATCTCAATAGCATGCACGGAGAGAGGGGAAAGAGTAGGGTGGGATTTGGAGGGAAACACACCAAGTGCTGTGTGCATGCATGTGTCTAACATTCTGAACCTCATTATGATGTACAATTGCAATGCACCAATAAACGTATAAAAAATAAATAGCTGCAAGGCCTCAGTACCTTTCTGATTTTCTATGGGTAGATTTCTGGTACCCCTGTATTTTTTGAATCAGTTGTTTTTATGACGGTACCTCGCTAGTGCCGTATCAGCTCACAAAGGCAAGCAAGGGGTGCAAGACTTGGATCAGGGAGAAGCTGGACGCTAGGAGAAGCCATCTTCAATGCTGTAGTAGATAACAGTGGGAAATCTTTAGAAAACTGGCCCTGTTTGAACTCAAAGGCCATTAGCAAAAGAAAAGAAAGACCTATGGTCAAGATGAGACCTTGAGCCGGGCATGGTGGAACACACCTGTAATCCCAGTACTTGGGAGGCTGAGACAGGAGGATCACAGGTTCGAAGTCAGCCTCAGCAAGTTAGTGAGGCCCTCTGCAACTTAGTGAGAGACTGTTTCAAAATAAAAAATAAAATAGGGGTGGGGGTGTAACTCAGAGGCAGAATGCCCCTGGGTTCAATCTGTAGTACCAAAATAGATGAGATTTTGAGTTGAACCCCTCAAGTTCATTCTCTTATCTCCTTACCATTAGAAGATAGTAGATCCAGGTGCCCGTGGTCTTCCATACTCATGGTTTGAAAATATTTGAAAAACCCTGCATTGGTGCTGGATAGGTACAGACTTTTTTTCCTTGTTATAATTTTCTAAGCAAGGCAGTATGACAACTATTGACATAGCATTTACATTGTATTGGGTATTAAAAGTAATCTAGACATGATTTTAAAATATATGGGAGGATGTGTATAGGTTATTTGCAAATACCACGCCATTTTACAGAAGGGACTTAACCATGTGTGGATTTGAGTCCCCACGGGGTCCTAGAACCTGTACCCCATGGAAACTGAGGGACGACCATGTTCATTGCCTATGTAATTCCCATGGGCCAAGGTCACCTCTGAGTGCCACTACACAATTGGGCGGAATCAACAGTCGTGATGAGAATTAACAATTGGTTATTTTTCCAATGGTCACATTTTGTGCAGTTTCTTGGAGTGGCATTTTTTTTTCTTTGTAGAAGTGGGGAAAAAAAAAGATACTGTAATAGAATAACAAAATGAGGAGAAGGGCAGGGGAGGTTTGCCAGGCTCTGAAATCCCGAGGAGAGAAAATAATGCGACTGTCTTAGTCAACGCTTGTTAACACTAATCATTTAGCGCACAGTTTCGCGAAGATTAGTTTGGATTTGTTGTAAGCCTGTCTCAGTAGCAGAACCATTTGTGATGCTTGCTTATGGGAACAGCTGCTATTTAGTTACTTGATTGGAGAGCACCGCACCCCCTCTGCCCCTTCCCCCTGGGCTCTGAAACCATCTCACCAGGGTAGTGGAATCACAGCCAGATTCTTCAAATTTTATTTCAAGACAATTTACCATCCAAACAAGATCTTTAAAATGTGCCACTGACCGTAGCAGTACCATTCATCCTTTCCCTAAAAAATGTGACCTGGCTGGTTGCTGGAGCCCTATCAGTCTTGAAATGGAAGTTTCTGTCACTGCAAATGAGGAGAGAGGTTATTGTACCTCTGGAGCGCGTCTTGACCCACTCAGGGAAACTCTCCAGATGTTCCTGGTTCGCTGGCACATCTGTCCTGTCTCCCCCATGTTTTCTGGAAGTCCCAAACAGAATTTTGAATGAAGCAGAAACCCAGTGTTTGAAGGAAGGTCTGGTGGGCACGGTTCCTCATTGACATGCGGAGACAGTACCGGTGGAGTCACAAGCCACTGTGGCCAAAGAGCCAGGAAATGCCACCACACAAAAGAGGCTGTTTCAGCGGGGAAGCTGTCCTAGGTAGGAATGTTAATTCTGGAGCCCTGGGGTGATTCGCCACTCTTTTTATGTTGTGGGATATTTGCTGTTGTGAGTTTTACAGAGATTTTTCAAGTTGAAGATCTCTCCGTGTCAAAGGGTAACTATTACAAAGGTAACCCCAAACTAACATGAACTTCATTTCATCTCTTCTCCCCCAAACTTAAAAATTCCAAACTTGTTCGATGAGGATATATCATGCAGAAACACTCATGCTGTCCAGGACTTTGTGAACGCTGAATTTGGCACTCTCTGTTTTCTTTGGCTTTTCAAAGAGTAGTTCTAAAAGGACCTGTCTGGTTCAGGGATCAGGGATCTTATCTATCTACAATTCCCTCTACATTTTTGTCTTTTCTTTTTCCACTGCCATTTTTTTAAGCTTCCTTTTATTTCCAGCTGTACTATTTGGTTTAACCAACCTTCTATCCTTTAGTAATCCCAAAGAAAATTCAAACTGCATTTCCAAAAAGCACCTGGCAATATTTGTGTCTCTCAAATGGGGATAAGTGGTAGGTATTTATGGAGACACAGAGTGCAGGGGAAAATACATGAGCTTTAAAATTAGGCAGGCCTGGTTCAAAAATCTAGCCTGATTCAAATCTGTGACTTTGAGAAAGTCATTTATTCATTTGTTTATTATTCTAAGTCTTGTTTTATTCAACCATGCAAAGAAAGTGGAAAGAGACAAAATAATTAACCAAGAGGGCTGTGAGGATGAAATAAACTATACGTATACCATGCAATGCAGAAAATACATAATGTGCTTGGCCCCTAGTAGAAGATCAATACCTTTTAGCATCCCTTCCCCTGTTTGTGTGGCTCTCCATTCTTGGGCCTGTCTCTGGGCCACAGGCTTTGAACTCTCTTTTTTTGTTTCTGGTATCTGTATTATTCTTCAGTGCATATGTTGCTTAATAGCACAACTGGTATCAGAAATGAAGGTGGATCTGGATGGAATGGGCTGTAGCTCTGACATATTGGCCCCTCCAAGGCCACTTGTAGCTGTTGCTAAGCAACCTTCAGAACACTTGGGGCAGCAAAAAGTTACTCTGGATGCCACCAAAGCATGACAAGACTTGCAGAAAAACAGAATCACATGGTTTTAGAGCTGGAAGTCGCCTTTGATGTTAAATTTTTAGATCTCAATTTTTGTTTTTTGGCCGCACACATTAAGAGACATATATTGTGATCCAATGCCTCAAAGCACATGAATAAAGGAAAACCTTAAAAACTCTACTTACTTTTATCATGGGCAATATAGTCTGTTCTTTTCTGTCCCATTTCCTTTCAAAATAATGTTTGCCAATGCCACTGATTGATGTCACAAGTGACGATTTGAAAAAAAGCGATCTACACCCATAGGCCAACATTGAACATGAAGTTGAAATCTAGAACTTCTCTTCTGCCTCATATTTCTATCTGGTTGCCCTACATAAAATCTCTGCAGTTTATTTTTACAGTTTATATACAAATATCATCCCTGAAGGGTTTTGGAGGTTAAATTAACATATTCTTTTTTTTTCTTGCAGTACTGGGGATTGAACCCAGGGGCATTCTACCTCCGAGCTACACCCCCAGCCCTATTTTTTTATTCTTTATTTTGAAACAGGGTCTCATTAAGTAGCTGAGGTTGGCCGCGAACCCAGATCCTCCTGCCTCAGCCTCCCAAATACTGGGATTACAAGTGTGCGCCACCACACCCTGGCTAAATGAACATATTCTTTATCATGGGCTGATTCTAAATAAGATTCATGATGCCAGATAGAACTCAACACACTGTAAGGTGCTCATGTGAACGTTTTCCACCCCGCCAGTCCAGATCTAGTCACTACTGGTGTGGGACATGTCTCTAAGAGCTATGGGTGCACCCCGACCTTGTGAATAACCCAATGATACAACAGGTCTGAATCACGTTTTCTTGAGAGAAGCATTTGACAATGCCCTAAAATTAACTTCAAACTCTGATGGTTCCTCTGACCACTTAGTTCAATGGCTGAATAGAATGAATTAAGTAACACAAGTGTTGCTGGGCTGCTAGAGCCTCACCAGCCCCGTGTCGGGTAATTCCTGAGCCCCTGACTCTGCCAATGAAGTGTCCGCTTCTGCCCCAGCTCAAAGTTCTTTCTACCTTTCCTTTAAAAGTTGCCTTGTGGCAGTAGCCAGGCGTGGTAGCCCATGATTATAATCCCAGTACTTGGGAGGCTGAGACAGGAGGATCCAGGCTCGCGGCCTGCCTCAGCTACTTAGTGAGGCCCTCTGCAAACTAGAAGACCCTGTTTCAAAAGAAAGAATAAAAAATAGGGCGGGGGGTGTAGCTCGGAGGTAGAATGCCCCTGGATTCAATCCCCAGTACTGCAAAGAAAAAAAAGTTGCCTTGTGGCAATAAAAAGATTTTTATCCCTGTGAACTGGGGTATGCAACTTTAAGAATCTGTCACAAGCAAGAAATATCATAAAAACATGGACTTATTTTAAAAATCCAAGTGACTTTAGAATGCCACTATACATTTGAAATTTTTACGTTTGAAATTATTAGTCAAATGGATTGTCTACTTCTTCCTTCCTTTCTTCCTCCCTCCCTTCCCTCCCTCCCTCCTTCCTTTTTGTATCTTCTTTCTTTGAATTAAGCTCTGGGTGTCCACACCCCTGCACTCTGACTAGTTATCTTAGTGGAATACATGTCTCATGTCAGGGAGCATGGGCAGAAGCCCAGGCTGTGACTCAGAATGATCCAGATTCCAATCTCAGCTCTATCACTAACCAGCTCTGTGAACCAGGCAAGGAACTTCATTTCTCATACTTTCAATTTACTCATAACCAAAAACTCATAATAAAGTGGTTGTAAGAATTAAACAGAATGATAAGTGTGAAGTGGTCAGCATTTTATATGTGGTTAATGTGGATCTTAGCCAGGTGTGGTGGTGCACGTCTGGCATCCTAGTACTTGGGAGGCTGAGACAGGAGAATTGCAGGTTTGAGGTCAGACTCAGCAACTTAGCGAGGCTCTGTTGCAAAAGAAAAAATAAATAAAATAGAGCTGCTGGTATAGCTCAGAGGTAGAACGCCCCTGGGTTCAATCTCCAGTACCACATGTACACACATATACATACACACTCTCACAGTAAAATAAAATAAATGCTGATCTTTCTCTTGTCATTTTCCTTCCTCTTAGTAAAGTTGCTACAGTAAGTGGTGCAAAAGATTCTGTGATTAATATTTGTTTTAAAATCAATCAGATTGTTAGATGTTTGGTGCACAAGTAGTACATCGTCTTGATAGTTTAAAATCCATGGGAACAGTAAGTGTATATGGTTCTAAACTGATTTCCAGTGACTTTACTTCCATTAACATTAGACCATAACAAAAACTGGCTAATGGGACGGAATTGACAGGCTCATCCTTGGTGATAAAATATGGATTTCAAACACACACACACACACACACACATACACACACACACACACACACACACACACACACACACATACTTAAGTTTTCTGGGTAATAATTATTGGGTCAAATAATCCCTAAGAATAGATAAGCTTAATTATTCAGATTTAATAATTATCACCCATCAAAATTCCCACTGTGTTTCTGGCAGTCATGTCTCTGTGAGGTGATGGCGTGTCATTTCCATCCCGTTTGAGGGAAGTCATCACCTGGCTTCATAAGCCAATGATCTGTCTCCACCGCCTGCCTCGTCAGAAACAGTGATGTAGAGGGAAGGAGAATCACACCCCGGCCGCGCTAGCCCATCCACAGCGAGGTTTTGAAAAGTAAGTTTCCATGACAGTACAATCTTTCAGTTCTTATCTTGTCAATCACGTTGATTCCTATTGTGCTCCTGAGAATAATAAATAATTCAAGGTCAAAGAGAGATTGAAAGGAAGAAGGCTTATTTTGGCTCCAGTTATACACATTTTCTCTTGCTGCCTCCAATGTCACTGGGGCCAGAGAACATGATGTAGCTGGTACTCTAAAGCCTACCGCTCGGCAGGATGCTCAGAAATTCCACCTGCTTCATCCTTTCCACCTTCTTTTCTGAAGAAAAGAAAAAGAAAAGAAATACTATTTGAAAGGAGGAACAAAGACTATGCCTATTATTCCAGGCTTGTCTTCTTTCCTTTTAGTCTTCTCCAGATTTCTTTTATGTTTTGTACAATTGATCGTGTACTGATTTGTGTGATAGGATCAAATACTGTGAATGTATCACTATAATATTGTGATTTCAATCCCTTTGGAAAGGAGTGGTATAGCTGGATCATATGGTGGATCCATTCCTAGTTTTCTGAGGAATCTCCACACTGATCTCCATAGTGGCTGCACTAATTTACAATTCCATCAACAGTGTATAAAAGTCCCTATTTTCCTACATCCTCGCCAGCATTTATTGTTTGACTTCTTGATGATTGTCATTCTAGTTGGGGTTAGATGGAATCTCAGTGTAGTTTTTATTTGCATGTTTCTAGCGACACAATTCATAACAGCCAAATTATGGAACGGACCTAGGTGTCCATCAACAGATGAATGGATTACAAAACTGTGGGATGTACACACAATGAAATTCTACTCAGCAATAAAGAACAAAAGTATGTCACTTGCAGGAAAATGGATGGACTTGGAAAACATTATGTTAAGTGAGATTAGCCAGTCACAGAATGTGAAGGATCATATGTTTTATCTCATATGCAGACACTAGGGAGTAGTCAGGATACAAGGGGGCCTTTAGATAATGGAGGAGAAACTCCAGTGGAGCGAGGGAGGTGGTCTAGGGGAAGGTGCGGGGAGGAGCAGAGGAAGAATTAATGAAGGAAACACTTCCAGGGAGAATATACGAGAATACCAATTCCAATCTCAATATCACGTATGGGGGAGTGGGGAGGGAGCCAGGGGAAAGCTCACCAAGTGCTGTGTGCATATATATCACTATCATTATGAATTGCACTATGATGTGAGGGTATAATACACGAATAAAAGTATAAAAAAACCACTGTGAGTGTGAGCACCATTAATTAGTCAATATTAAAAATCCCTGTTAGAGAAGCAAAGACAATGTGGAAAAGCCAGTTCCCTTTGGTACCCATATACAGGAATGGCGTTTTGCGGCCATAAAGTAGACCATGCTAATCCAGACTACTCTAGAAGGCCCATGGTGGACAGAGGCCATGGAGTCCCAAGGAATAAAATGACCTAGAAAGCTTTCCCGAAGAACACTATCAATGTGCTGTTAGTGAGATGAAGTAGTAATATATATATATATATATATATATATATATATATATATTATAGTGTTCAGATATTATATATATATATATATATATATATATATAGTGTTCAGATTGCCCTCAAATCCTGTCGTTTGTGCTACCAACTTATTCCAGAATCCCTCATGTCTCTAAGAAGATACTGGGAACTCAAGCTGCTCCCAGAAAAATGGAAATAAAGAGCAAGCTCCTCTTGGGAAATGACTACTGAATGACTACTGAGTATTCTGGACTACAGAATAATTGGAATGAGTGGGTATCCCATAGGGGTAGCAACAGCTGGAGAAGAACACAGCTGGTGAGGCTGGAACCCAACCATGGATGTGGCCAGAGAGCCCACTTGAAATCTGGAGCAAAAGAGACGAGCGTGGGCTGCAGAGGGCTTCTGTCCTTCATACTGGTGCTCGTGGGAACCAGGATCAGGGCCACATACTGTCATGCAAAATTAAACAGTGATTGATGATAAGACCTAGAGATGGAGGAGTTGTGGCAGGCGAGAGTTAAGGAGAAAAGGGCATAACCTATATACTGGTGGGAATGTGAATTCCTTCCTGCTTACAGAAAACAATTCTAGACATATCTGTTTAATATATATATTGGCCCAGTTCTCTCTTCTGGATGCTCCTCATTTAATAGAAATACAAGCACTTGTATATTAAGGATGTTACAAATTCAGAAAGACTTTAGAAAAAGTTTAGAACTACTTTTAGAACAATGATAGAAAAATGTTTATTATAGGATTATAGTGACAAAAAATTGTTAAAAATCTGTAATCAAGGGCATGGTTGGATAAACTGTGGTATATTCATATGTCAAAATGTTATGGAGTGTTCAAAGAGAATGAGCTATATCTCTATTTATTGACTTGGAATTATTACCACAGTGTATTGTTAATTGAGTAAAGACAGAGAAAAATATATGCAATATGATTCCTTAAGCAAAATCTCAACAAAAAGCCCAATAGATGTCTATCATTATATATGTGATTCTAAGAATGCAGAAAAAAATGTGAAAAAGGTAATTATGAGGCTCTTCACTTTGGTTGCTTTTGAAGGGAAAAGGTAAAAGATTAAAATAAAAAGATGTTTTATAAAATAAAAAAATCCATGACAAACTGTTAACCAAAATGTAGTCTATCAAAAGGATTATAATTTTGTTCTATGTGTCTATTAGCAATGGAAAAATAACAAAGATGCCAAAATTTAATGGCTTAAAAACAACCATTAACTATTTCTCACATGTCTATGAGTGGGTTGGTGGTTCTGCTTATCTGGAAAGGGCTTAGCTATTTACAGGTGGGCTCAAATGTAAAAATAAGATTAGTTATCTTAGGAATGAATTCCAAATTAATTAATTTTATTTATCTTCCAAGTTTCTTGAAAGGATTCCTGGATATGTCACATTTACATTTTTTATATCATGGTGTCTCCTACCACTACAGCAGTGACTATTACTACTGCTCTATCACTACCTCTGCAAGTTACCATGTTATTATTTATTGAGTACCTACTGTGTGCAAGGAACATTTTCTCATTTTCTTTATAAATAGCATTATTAGGTACAAATTCTCAGTGGGAAAGGTACATCCTGGCCCGAGTTGGTTGTTAACAGATATTTAGTTTCTTCCCCTCTGTCTATAGCTAAGTGTCCTGTTAATCACTTTCCCTGATACTAGCCCTTCTTCTCTGCTGAATTCTTCTCTGGCAAGTCTAGCTGAAAAACAGAACACAGTTTCTAACTTCCCCTCTCTCTTTGAAACTGGCAACTCCGACTCCTTTCTATATTTAGGATTTTTTTTTACAGTAAGAAAGTACAACAAAATTGAGCAACCATAAACAAAAAACAGGGGCTGACATCATTAAAAGGTCTCAGAAATCTCAAAACAGAATCTGTGAACTAGTCCTTGGTCTTCATGGAATTATCCTTGGCTCCAAGCTAGCTTTTCTCACGAGCTAGTCTGTGACTCCCTTTTCCATAATTCTTATGTCACTGTGGGTCCTCTGGGAAAAGAACAGAATTAGAAGTTCCAGAGATTCACTGAGGGGCTGTCTGTGCAGAAAGAACAGGAGGAAGAGGCTGAGCTTTAGACCGTGATGCAGGTCTGTCATCTGTGAAAGATGTTGGGAAGGAAGGAGGACAGGGTGGAAAAGCCTCGGGCTGTAGTGCTGCTCCACAAATGTCTCAGCCAAGCTGATGGGGACCCTGGAGCAAAGATGGAATGTTGGAGGAGCCCTGCCCTGGCAGAAATGGCTCACCCCTTAGTTACTGGCTAGTGGCTTAGTCACTGGCTAGTGGTTGCCCAGAGAGAGATGGGCCTGGATGTGAAAAGTATCACAGATCTGAAGATGCAGAACTGGACCCTGCCCATTTACTACACCCCTCACGGCACGTTTTCTGAGACCTGAGCAGCTCACCTACCTGGCTCGTGCAGCTCATCCCATGAGCCCTTAGGTCCACATCCCTGCACCATCCAGGCAGCAGCAACTTCACAGCTCCTAGGAGACTGTCTTCCTTTTCTCATGGGAGGAAATTTACAAGACTGAAGATAGTGGGACAAACTATAGCCCTTGCAGCTGCTGTTGATCTCAAAACTGCAACTAGAACTTGTCTCTTTCCTACTCCAACCATCCCTCTTTCTTAACACCCTTCACCCTCAGTCTCACCCCCGCGGGTGTGAGTGGTTTATCTGGTGAAATGATCCAGATGCTCATTCCTAAGGTGTTTGAGGCCCTGGCACTCATTCCTATCTCAGACCAGGATTTCTGCTTCTGTCCACTTGATTATAATGGGGCAAAGGGGTACTAAGAGACATCCTACTAAACTGCCTGGGCTCCAAGTGTTTTCCTTCTGTCTCTGTTATACAATGGCAGCTCCTCCTGATGATCAGGATTAATTACTCCTGCCATGATAGTGACTCTTCTTTCTTGCTAATCTCTACGTGCAAGGACTTCCGCGTGCCCAGGCAGCAGCTGTACCCGGCAGTCCAATAGAAAACTTGCTGGGCCTTCTGGTATGAGTGCATTCTCTCAAGGTACCAGAACATTTAACACTTAGGAACCTAGACTAGCAGGGATCAGAAGCACACAATGCTTCTGATGGGTGATTGTGAGCAGGGACGCTCCTTAGATTGCAAATCCATGGATCCTCTCTATTATAGAAACAGCACTACACAGAGTTATTTGACTTAGTGTGCATAATCAGTCCCGAAGAGAGCACCTCATCTTTACAGTGTCCATTCTGAGCAGGTGTGTCAGACATGTCTTAAGCAAGCGGTTCCAGTGACCTATCGTGTTGACTGCTTGTGTGTGTTGGGGTGTATAATGAGACCAGTGGATCTAATGGTCACGGGTCCATGCTCATACTGTCTTCACTTTGATATGGGCTGTCTTATCAGATGTTGTGCTGTGTGGGACACAATGCATGTAAATTACACATCGTCAAAGCCCCTGAGAGTGGTGCTGGCTAAGGCTGTGCTGGTAAGAAGGGCAAAACCACGCCTAGGTTGCCTATCTAGGTCTGGGATGAATGGTGCAAATACAGTTAAGTTTCTACAAAGTACCTCTCTTCCCGGAGCAATGCTATATCAGGAGCTCAGCATTGGTCTCTGGCTGGAAAAGGCAGTATTAGCTAGATTGGTCGCAGAAAGTTCATCTCATTGGGCACTTGAGTATTCCCCATCGCTGCAACCATGGCTACTTGGTCACATGCCCCTCGTGCTGGTTCTAGTGTACCCGGTGATACAGAATGGCTAGTGTTAACTGGCTGAGTCCCTTGTCTACTTGGTTATTCAGTGCCTCTTCTGTGTTGGAGGTTTCTGGTGGATGTTAACATGTGCTACAAGATTCATTACACTTTTTTGTCCACTCCCATTGTGCTGTTTATATGCCTCTACCTTAGACTTCCTCTCCAATCTTCTAGTCCTTTTCCTGCCAGGACCCTGATGGAATGGCTAGGCCCTTAGCCACAGCCTAAAATTCTGTCTATATTTTTACCTTTGGGCCATTCTCCATCTGTACAAAGTGGATGGGCAGATGCACCACTTATGTTTCTTCTAGCTGGCAAGACTTGGCTTCTCTACCATCTTTGGAGGCCACTTATGAGACTTGCTATTCTGCAGCGACCATCCATTTCCAGCTTGCACTCGTGTACCAGGCTGACCCATTCCTAAAACAAACGAGCTTCTTCCATCTCTTCCAGCTCATCCTATTCCAGCGGCATGAGCTGGGAGAAGTGATGAAGGAGGAGTAGGCACTATACAATCTTGCAGCTAACTTATGACCTCTGATCCTGCCCTGCCTCAGTTGTAGATAGACTTTCTCCACCTACCTTTAATTACTTGGTAGTTTGATGAAACCCAGTCCATAATCGGAAGTTCCAGGTGTATGGTCATTTGGTGCTCAGCGGTTGTTCTGGTTTAGATATAGAATATCCCCTGGTAGAGCTCATATATTGACAATGCAAAAATGTTCAGAGGTGATATAATTGAATCATGAGGGTTCTAATCTCATCAGTGGATAAATTCTCTGATGGATTAATGGATTTATTTGTTGGTAATGTGGGCAGGTAGGGTGTGGCTGGAGGAGGTAGGTCACTGGAGGTGTGACCTTGGGGAATATATATCAGGAATACACACACACACACACACACACACATATACATACCCTGAATTCCACAGACATGACACAGACTAATTTGAACTGAAACCTCCAGAACTATGAGCAAATAAATCTTCCTTCCTCTAAGTTGTGGTCATCAGGTATTCTGAGTCACAGCAGTGAGTGCTGCCTGAAATGGTGGTGAAGCATTCTTTCCATACTGGGTCTAGTATGGAACATACTAGAAGCTCTTTCTCAAAAGGTGTTTAGTGGAATACAGAGGGAAATAATCCAAGTGATGTGTACATGTATGAGTGCATCATTTTGAATATTGCTATGATGTATAATTACGACGCACCAGTAAAAGTATAAAAATTTTAAAAATAGAATATTTTTTTAAAAAGGTGTTTAATTCTCTACTAAAGATGGCACCTTGCTCCAGAAACATTAAGGCCAGCATTCGTAATGACTCCCGCTTTGACTTACCATGAGCTTTATATAGCATCTTTTCCCACCAACATGATAGGCCTACATGATATGGCCCAGGACAAGGGCTTCCTGCACTGCATTTTGGACTGGATCCAGAACACTTTTCCACTTTACCTACCACTCAAATCTGGCAGACGTCCATGCTACTCAGTGTACTGACTGCACAAATATCCTAAGAATGAAATGTGTCCCTTCCAAAATCCAAATAACGAAGAGACATCACAGCATACTCCTGGCTCCTAAAAACTTCACAGAAATGACAGGATCTTGAATCTCCTTAGGTTTTGTTTCTGGCTCTGTAGAGTGCATGGGTCTTACCAATGTAACTAACACATTAGCCAACTGTGGCTTGCATGACCCTACACAGTTTTTTGTTTGTTTGTTTGTTTGTTTGTTTGTTTTGTGGTACTGGGGATTGAACCCAGGGGCATTCTACCTCCAAGCTACACCCCACGCCCTATTTTTTTATTCTTTATTTTGAAACAGGGTCTTACTAAGTTGCAGAGGGCCTCACTAAGTAGCTGAGGCTGGCTGTGAACCCAGATCCTCTGGTCTCAGCCTCCCAAGTACTGGGATTACGAGTGTGCGCCACCATGCCTGGCGTCCTACACAGTTTGATTGTGATATTCTGCTAGAGTTTCAGGCCATATGGATGTCTTTGGACTACGTTATAACAGTAGATAGGAAAGTGAGTTTAGGATTGGGTGTTAACACTCTAAAGGAATGCCATTGTAGGCTTCACATGAATGCAAGCTGCTGCTTCTCTTCTCTCCTGAAAAGAATGCATTTGCCAAACCTGTAGCCAGGGCTCACGGTGTTTTATTGGGATAAGCTCCCCTTAGCCTCTTGCTCCCTGGTTCTTTCCTACTTATGATTAGAGATGTTAGATAGCCCCCTTGGAGGCTGCTTACCTATTTCACTCTTAGTGACACTGTGTTCTATGAACCGTCTCTACAATTTGATGTGGGTCAGGTCTGATTTGGTATCCCTCTGACCTTGCTGGTCATTATGGTAATTGCAGCCCCATGGCTTCTGGCAATTAAGTGGCACCAGCTGACTGCTTTCTCTGCTGGACCCCTATCTTTCTTGTTGCTATGAGTAAGCCGAAACTGGCGACCACATTTACCATCAGCCCTGACCTGCAGAGAATACCTCTCATGAGCACATTCCTGATGGCCTTGGGGGATGGTATGTACTCTGGTGTCTCCTGAGGAACAAACAGCTCTGGTGGGTTTCTTAACTTCCCTTGGTGGGTGACGCACACCCACTGGGCCCTAGTCATTTTATTCCAATTTGTGCCATCTGCTATGGCAAATAAGACATTGCATCTTTGCTCAGCATAAATACATAGTGGTTTTCCTGGCTTCCAAGTTATCAGTGCTTGGAATCCTGGCCAGAGTATGGTAACCTGTGTTCCAAGTGCTCCCAAGTGAGTGAATTCTTGCTCCTACAGTCTAACATTCTGATTCCTTTGACCAGGTACCTGCAAAATTCAACACTTGCTCCTGGTAATTCCCACAGGTTCTTTGGAGGCATAATATCTCCTCTCCCTTACCAACCCAAGCCATCCCCAAGCACCGCTGTACTGGGATTTATCAGACTGGCCTCCAGAAGAGGAGGTAACAAGTCACCAGGGGACACCTATTGCTTTGCAGGGGAGAGAAGTTTTCAGTGTCTTTCCTCACAGGGGAAGTGCTAGCTCTTAATAGGGTGGAGTGGAACACTTTGTAGACCCAGAGTACGGGTAAGTCCACAGAGACAGAATCAAGGCATCTACCCAGAGGGCCCTATCCCATGGTTCAGAGGCACAGGTTTCCTGATCAGGACCCTGACCTTAGCATAGCAGACCTGCCAGGTCTCTAATTATTAAGCACTTCAGTTGCAACTCAGCTCTGTCTGCTTTTCCTCTGCTGGAGATAAGGACTTCTTTGCAAGCTAAGAGGTCCTCTAGCTCTTACCTGAGTCTTCATTCATTCACAGACTTCATATTCTTATTATCTTTCTGCCTTGCAACTCAATGCAACCTAGCAGTGGCCAGCCAACTCCACTGTCTTCATATGAACTATTCCCTCCACGTCTTCTAAATACCTGAAGTATATCCCACTGGCAATGTCATTTCCCTCCACTGGGACTTTTCCAGGTCACCGTGGGTGTAGCTTTCACTCATTGGGGCACCAGTTTGGCCTATCCGTGTTTCACCTAACATGAAATCACATCCTTCTTACTAGCTAGACAGTGAGTGACCTACACCCAAATCCCATCTTATCATTGGCTTTTCCAAACCACTCCTAGTACTAACTGTGCATTCTTGAACCCCCTCAGAAGCAGCTGACAGGACTGAATTAGAAGTACAAGACTTTGGTGGGGGTGGGTGGGGACACTATCTGTGAAGGCTAAGTAGCAAAGTACACAGGAATAGGTAGAAGGAACCTCGGAGCTTGATGCAGAGGGCAGACACCTCCTAAGGGGGCAAGAGGATGGTGAAAGGTTCAATAGGAAGAGTCCCAGAGTGCAGACAGCTTGGAGAGTCCTGGGGAGTCCACAACAAGAATTGCCCATCAGAGGAGTTCTGCACTGGCAGAAATGGCCTGGCTCTAGTATTCCACACCTGCTCAGGTATTGGCCCAATCATCCCTGGGGAAATGTGGCCTCTGACCAAGTGCACAGGCCTACATGCAGCAGATCTGAAGGTGGAACCCTGGTGATTGTCAGTCAACTCCACTCCTGACAGCAGGTTCTCTCTCTCTCTCTTTTTTTTTTTTTTTTTTTGTGGTACTGGGGATTGAACCCAGGGGCCTTCTACCTCTGCGCTACACCCCGGTCCTATTTTTTATACTTTATTTTGAAACCAGGTCTCACGAAGTTGTGGAGGGCCTCACTAGGTAGAGAGAGAGAGAGAGAGAGAGCGCTGAGGCTGGCCGCGAACCCGGATCCTCCAGTCTCCGCCTCCCAAAGTACTGGGATTACAAGCGTATGCCACCACGCCTGGCTCAGGTTTTCTCTTTAACAGAGCTCTGAGTGGTTTACCTCCATGGCTGCTCAAAACCTGCAGAGGCCTCTCAGCGTCTTTGGGGGTTTCCCCATCTTTCCTTTTTATTTTTTTATTTTTTATTTATTTATTTATTTATTTTGGTACTGGGGATTGAACCCAAGGGCACTTTACCACTGAACTATACCCCCAGTCCTTTTTTGATTTTTTTTATTTTGAAACAGGGTCTCACTAAGTTAGCCAGGCTGGCCTCAAACCTGCGATCCTCCTGTCCCAGCCTCCCAAGGACTGGGATTCTAGTTGTGCACCACTATGCTCATCTCCATCTTGTCTTCTCTCGATTGAATCCAAGCTTCTCAGACTGTATTAGATTCCACTGACGCTACTACAAGTTCTGGAAAATTTTCTATCCCTTCAAGAACCTGCTTCCTCATCTCTTTTAATGATTAAGACATCTTATTATCAACCCCCCAAAGCCTCCTCCAGGCCGGCTGCCAGTAACCTGGCTCAGGTGTGTTTACTGCTCTTGAAGCTCCCTTGGGTCCCCATTGCTAGACGTCAGAGAGAACTTAGTTTGAATACTAGCGGTGTGATGTGATCCTCAGAAAAACACTTAACCTGTGACACCCTACATTTTCCCTTGGTAAAATAGGAAATAGCATCCTTACCTCATACAGGTGTCGGAACTGTTAAGTAATATGATTTTTGTGAAGTGTCTGGCCCAGTGCCTGACGCAGTGCACCAATTCAAATATCAGTTCCTTGTAGCTTCTTCCCCTCAGATTGCCTGAGGACTATTTCCCTGGACCCAGTGTTCAGTCTGAGATGTGGGGAAACTGGACTTCCTCATCTACTTTGTCAAGGTAATATCTAGAACGTTCTGTTTGACATCAGCTCCCTTTAAGAGTTTGAAGCCGAATTTTGTCTTTTCCTATTTAAAAGTTGCTTTCTAGCTGAGCATGCCTGTAATCCCAGTGCTTGGGAGGCTGAGACAGGAGGATCACAGGTTCAAGGCCAGCCTCAGCAACTTAATAAGACTCTCAGCAACCTAGTGAGACCCTGTCTCAAAATAAAAAAAATAAAATAAAATAAAAAGGGCTAGGGATATACCTTGGAGGTAGAATGCCCCTGGGTTCAATTCCCAGTACCAGAAAAAAAAAAAAAGCTGCTTTCTAGCCGGGTGTGGTGGTGCATGCTTGTAGTCCCAGTGCTTGGGAGGCCGAGACAGAAGGATTGCAGTTTCAAGACCAGCCTCAGCTACTAAGTGAGACCGTGTTTCCAAATAAAACAATAAAATAAAATAAAATAGCGTTGGGGTTGTAGCTCAGAGGTAGAATATCCCTGAGTTAAATCCCCTGTACCAAAAACAAAACAAAACACCAACAAAAAAAGTTGCTTCCTTCATTTAACCTATATCTGTACTTTTGTTCCATCCTTGATGGATATTTCTGGACATCGGCTCATTATTACGTCAGAGACAGTTGACAGTACATTCCAGCTCCACCCATGTCTCCATGTCCACTCATATTTCTCTGGCCAGTGGTCACATCAACCTGTCCACCATCCTCCTGAGTGGCTGTAAAACACTATGCTATTAGAACACTTTAAACTTATTGCACTCATCACAGGCACTGAAAATTTTATTTTTATTTTCAGGGAAGAGCTTTGTTGTTCCTTTCCTCATTCCTCCTCATGCTTCCCACTCAAAATACACATGTTCTGGGCATATGCCGGCACAAACGCGCAGACATACTGACTCTCAAAGAGGCATATTTTTGCACTCCTTGACATCTGCTTCTGTTGATTAAACACATAACTCTTCTGTTTGTGCTTCAACATGGTCAAAAAACACACTCGAATGTGTCAAAGTCTGCCTGTGTGCCCCTCGATAATCGACGAGAATTGTTTCAGACACGATCCGGCATCATTTAGCCCAGTCATTAAGGGACGCTGGCTGGAGTGAACCGGGAGTGGTGTGTTGAACGAGGCCATCATTTGTTGGGTCGGTGAGTGGCACACAGATACAGTCATCCTTTCTCATCCCCTCCCCCATTTCTCTTTCCATCCTTCTTTTTATTATTATTCTTGTAAAAATTAGATCAGCTTTCCTTTCAACACCCAAGTACATGAAGGAAAATCAGGACTGATTTCCTCACTGTGGACAAATAGAAGCATGAAGGTAAAATGAAGACACACTTTCTTACTGTTTTTCCATTTTGCACCAGTCTATGGAAAGACTCTAGTTCTACACGTTTGAGGAGAGTATGCACTATTGTAGAAACTTTGGTGGCTGATTTTAAGCTTCAGTTTTACGCGTTCTAATTTGGGAGCACCTACATTTGCAACTGTCGTATGGCATCACCCCTGGCTTCCACACACGGAGAGTGCACAATTTTTTCCCCTTTTCTTCAATTGTACATTGAAATTCTATTCACAATCACCATTCATTTACATACATATATTCACATGGTCATTGGATTCTTTTTGCAGCATTGAATTTTATGAGCAGGTTACCTTCATCCATATTTTATGGCAAAAGAGATTACCATTATTATTAGACACCTTAAAATGTGAGCAATGGTCACTTATAAAACCGAAAAAAAAATTAAACAACCTAAAGCACACAAAAATAACCCATCAACTTTAGATAACTGGAATTACAGCTGGGGGGTTACCACGCCCATTCACACTAAACCCTTTAGCAATGGTGGCGTTGCCTTTAATTCTGTAAATGGCAGGCTCCCGGCAGGCTACACTCTTCTGATCACCCTCCCATCCTCTCTCTAATTGGCTGCCCATGAACCCCTCCTCACAGACAGCCTTGTTAGCTCATGGGGATAGAATGGTATAGGCTTCACATCAAAAGGTTGACTATGGAAAAAGAATGAAAGACTCCAATAGCCTGCTGCATCCTGGTCATTGAAGAGAAGGAGAGTGTGTGTGTGTGTGTGTGTGTGTGTGTGTGTGTGTGCGCGTGTGTGTGTGTGCGTGCGTGTGTGTACATACACATAGCACTTCATATGTTGAAGACTGCCAAATGAGGAGAAAATAATCAGGTGGGAGAAGAGAGATTCTGTGGGACAAAAACAGCTGAGTGAATGCACAGGGCAGAGAGCAGGCATTTCACAGAATTACTTCCCAGTCTTCAGATGAGATCAGTCATGGCTGTACCGAACACCTGTGCAATTATCGCCCAATCGTAGCTATCAATGGATTTGATCATCAGAGTCCAGGGGCTGTGAGGCTTTGACTTTTGCCTTTCCTTTTGAATGAAATGTGTGCTGGAGAACAAAAGCATGTGCGATTGGCATTCCAATTTCCATGTGGATGCGAAAGCCTGGGATAGTGTAAAGAAAATCACGCCGGCAGCCAAGGAGAACTGGGTTTGATCCCAGGTCTGTTGATGCTTGGCTGTGCAACATCAGGGAAATCTATCAACCTTCTAATCAGCAGTTGCTTCAACCGCTAAATGGGGATGATAATACCTATGACACCAAGTTTTGTGGGCACTAAATAACTTGATGCAGCAGGTACCAGGCATGAGGTAAGAAACATGCCTGTTTCTTAGCAGACACTCCATGGTAGCCGTAGTTGCTATTTCTGCATGCTACAAGAGAACGCTTTGTCTGCACTAAAAGGAATAGATTCCCTTTAACTCGACCTTGTGCCTGACTTTACGATGGCGCTGACTTTCCTAACCTTTAGGAAAGATAGTGTCACTTCTCTTCCCAGCGTGCCGCAGAAGCACAGGACATAATGAATAAATGCACCCAACTCAACCAGGCACGTTTCATTGACGTGCGGTCTATCTCTTGCTCACAGTAACTCCACTCGCATGCTTCATTTCCCCTTTCCCCTCCCTAATACAAGAAATGTGCTGTTCATCCATAGTTTTATACATGGTGATGTCTCCCCTCCATAAAGGTGGCAGAAATTATCACCATTGTCTTTTGATCATGACAGCAGTCTTCAGTTTGCTCTCTGAAGTAGAAGCCTGTGTGTTTGTTGCGAGATTCTCCCCTTGGGGACCAGAGCCCTCGTTCCCCTGCTGACAGTAGTGTTTTCAGCTAATGACTGGCAGCTGGGTCTGTCCATGGACCTCGCCCTCAGCTAAAGAGCAGACTCACCCAGTGCCAGCCTTTATCCAATGACTCAAGGATGCAGGATTGAAATGGCTGGGCCTAGGCGCACGCCTGCAATCATCCCAGTACTTGGGAGGCTAAGACAGGAGGATGACAGGTTCAAGGCCAGCCTCAGCAACTTAGTGAGACCCTGTTTCAAAAAAAAAATTCAAAAGAGCTGTGGTTGTAGCTCAGAGGTAGAATGCCCCTGGGTTCAATCTCCAGTACCAAAAAAAAAATAATAAAAGAAAGAAAGAAAGAGAGAGAGAGAGAGAGAGAGAGAGAGAAAGAAAGAAAGAAAGAAAGAAAGAAAGAAAGAAAGAAAGAAAAAAAGAAAGAAAGAAAAGGTTCTCCTGACTCAATCTGGGACAATTCTGAAGGACCATGCCAGGTCCCGAACTCCTCATGAAATAAGACAATCGCTTTCTTGCAACTGCATTACAGTTTAACTATTCCCTTTGTACTCTTCCTTTTTAGAACCTCTAATAGGAGTTGTCCCTCAGAGCATGTGAAAAAGACGCCAAACTAGAATTAGACACTCACATAAGCATTAGGGAAAATACGGGACAGAGGAAGCAGGAGTAAGCAAGAAAGCCTTCAGACAGGGCTGCGGGTCTCTGATATCTGTGGAAGGAGAGGGGAAAGAAAGTAGGGTAGGGTATAAAAAGATTCAAACTAAGCCGGGCGTGGTGGCGCACGCTTGTAATCCCAGTACTTGGGAGGCGGGGACCCGAGGATCCCGGTTTGCAGCCAGCCTCAGCTACTTAGTGAGGCCCTCTGCAACTTCGTGAGACCCGGTTTCAAAATAAAAAGTATAAAAAATAGGGCCGAGGGTATAGCTCGGAGGTAAAGCGCCCCTGGGTTCAATCCTGGTACCGCAAAACAAACAAACAAAAAAAGATTCCAACTATGTTATAGCTTGGCAAAGAGTCTAGTCTGCGGTGACGAGTGGCCCCTGAATATGGACTGCTCATTAGAAGAGCCCTGAGTCAGGCAGAAGAGTCCAGCTTTAGTACTCCTTCAGGTGCAGCCACTGACCTAGAGAAGCCCACGGGGACTGTGGTCACAGTGCGAATGCTACAAAAAAGTCTGAAGCCATGGCATCCGAGGGCTCTCCACCAACCCATCTCCTTGTATCAGCTCGCCTCAAGGGTAAATCTGTACGGCACAGCTCCACGGCCACCACATTGTCTCTATCATCATCCAGCAATGAAAACCTTCATCTCCAGTCCATCTTTAGGGAACTTGGCCTATGACAGTTGGTGCCAGGGGTCATCTGAAGAAACAGATGAGATTTGGGAGCCGGATGAGGTGTGGACTGGCTGGTCCTGAAGACGCCATCACAGGTGCCCACCCCTTGTCCCCAGGTAGCTGTGCATTTATTACAATTTCACAGTTTTGAACTGGGATGGGGTATTGATGGAAGGGGATGCACCGGCAAGTGCAATATCACAGACATTTGGGGGACTGGGATAAGGGTACTGTAAAGACAAAGGAGTCAGGAGGCTGTTGCAGAGCACACTTTTAAAAGCATTGGAGAAAGACAATGAGAGGTTGAGAGTGATTAATCGCCAATTAAAGGCAAAGAGTCAATGTCAGAGGGTCTCTTTGGCAGCCCATAAAGAGACTCTTATCTCCTACAGCCAGAGGGCAGAATAAGCCAAAGATCAGTCCCAGGGCTTAATTATAAGGGTAACAAAGCTCCAGAAAAAAAGGGTAAGTTCTCGACGCTGGAAAGTCTGGTTTCCCAAGGATAGGGTCCTTGCTGGGAAAGAGTAGACCTTGAAATATCTAAATCAAAGCATTAAAAAATATTAAAATCACACAAACCCATGAAATCTTATGGCCAGTAGAAGAAGCCTACCCTCCCTGTTAAACACTAGCACTTCTGCCAGGCATGGTGGCACACGCCTGTAATCCCAGTACTTGGGAAGCTGAGACAGGAGGGTTGCAGGTTAGAGGCCAGCCTCAGCAAATTAGACCCTCAACAACTTAGTGAGACCTGGTTTGAAAGTAAAACATAAAAAAGGGCTGGGGGTGGAGCTCATAGGTAGAATGTCCTTGGGTTCAATCCCCAGTACCACACATAGACACACACACACACACACACACAACACACACACACACAATTAACAGTTCCTTCACTCTTGATGACAATGAAGACACCTATTCTTTGCCAGACAATGTAAACCATGTTATAATCTCCCCAGTCACTAGAAAAGAAATCAGAATTAAGTGGCTATAGAGCATACTGTGTTATAGAGCATTTTGTGTTTGATATGAGGGAAATAGCTATACCCGGGAAGAGCCACAGAACCTAGCCAGCCAGGAGCCAGGAAAGTGTCATGCAGCTGAATTCTGCATGCGCTAGGTCACAGGGTTAGAACACAAAATTAAATAAGTGAGAGTTTGTCAATATGGGAGCACTTTCCTCCGACACAGGATTTAAAACCCTGCCAAAGCTCCCAGAACTGGTGCTATCCTGGTGGGATGACTGGCAGAGTTGGGAGGCAGCAATAACCCACACTTAATAAAGTGAAATTCCAGGGCTACCTTGGAGATGGTGGAGTAAGAAATTTAAGAAATTATAAGACTCAAAGCAAGCCGGGCGTGGTGGCGCACACTTGTAATCCCAGTACTTGGGAGGCTGAGACCAGAGGATCCGGGTTCGCAGCCAGCCTCAGCTACTTAGTGAGGCCCTCCACAACTTAGTGAGACCCTGTTTCAAAATAAAGAATAAAAAATAGGGCTGGGGGTGTAACCTGGAGGTAGAATGCCCCTGGCTTCAATCCCAGGTACTGCAAAAAAAAAAAAAAAGACTCAAAGCAGTGCACTTGCAGGGTGGATTCGTTACACACAGCCAGCAAATCCACTAAGCAGCTACACTCTGCAGAAGGGCTCATAGGAGACACCATTCACTAACGTGGGAAGAAGTGTGTTAATGAGAAGGGCACAGCATTATTAACCAGTTCCTATAGGCCAGGGCTGATACAGGAAATGCTGTTTCAGAGGGATTCCCTGGTAACAATGGTGCGGCTAGCTTGCCAAATTAACAAAGCCAAATTGGTCATACTAAACCATTGGCAAAAAAAAAAAAAAAAAAAAGCTGGGCGTGGGGTGGCGCACGCTTGTAATCTCAGTACTTTGGGAGGCGGAGACTGGAGGATCCAGGTTCGCGGCCAGCCTCAGCTCTCTCTCTCCCTGTCTCTCTCTCTCTGTCTCTCTCTCTCTCTCTCTCTCTCTACTAAGTGAGGCCCTCCGCAACTTCGTGAGACCCGGTTTCAAAATAAAGTATAAAAAATAGGGCCGGGGGTGTAGCGCGGAGGTAGAACGCCCCTGGGTTCAATCCCCGGTACCGCAAAAAAAAAAAAAAAAAGTGAGTACAACCTTTTTAATGAATTGCAAGGTTGGAGCGGCAGCCAGGGGGCTGGAGCCACAGAGATCTATGGAGATTAGTTATGGAACACAGCATCTCAGCGACAAGAGACATGGCTAGCCGACTAGGGTACCGCTCCGTCTGTGAAAAGAAATGGTGATCAAGAGGTGGAGGGAAGCTTCCTCCATAACAAGTCGCTTGCCTCATTTCTGCACCTGCGCTAGGTTTTAGACTTTGAACCCATTGACTGAGAGAGAGTCTGGGATAATAATGTAACACCATGACAATTACACACAGAATGATCCTGCCAGTCTACAAAGAGACCGACAGTCATTTACTTGTGTAGCCATACTCCGAGGAAAGATTATTCAGACATTCTAAGGATTGTCATACACAGAATCCAAGTCAATGCTGATAGCCAGGGGCCTGTGGTGTCGTCATAGGCTCCCTTTAGATTTGGAGCTGGAGTTTAGAGTTTGGGGGCTGAGTAATAAGTGGAGTTCTGACCCAGATCTCACTTACAATGGTTCTACGAGGTCCATGGACCCACATGGTGGTCAATTTCTCTAGCCCTTGAATGTGTAACTGGAATAGATATGCTTGGTAGTTTGCAGAATATACACATTAGTTTCTTGATCTGTAGCATTAAATTAGTGTAGAGAGAAAGACCAAGTGGAAGACTCTGAGAATGATCCACACCCAGACCAAGATAATTAATGTTGGGTAGAGACCTTAACAATCTAAAGAATACAAGTCGATGGTACCCATTCTATCCCCATTAACTCACCAGTGCTGAGGAAATGGGCTCAGTTACCAAGGAGATAAGATAATTAATGTTGGAGCAGAGACCTTAACAACCTAAGGGATACAGGTTGCTGGTACCCGCTCTATCCCCATTAACTCACTAGTGCCGAGGAAATGGGTTCAGTTACCAAGGAACCATATTAACAGAGATGTTGGGTTTGCTTGGATCCAATAGCATGAGCTCCCACTCATCAAGACTGACTTAACCGTTTCTGCCATCAGGAACAGAGACCAACGCTGAGCACCATCCCTTGAGGAGACCCATCATCCACTTAGTGTTACGCTGATTATTTTGGAAACTTACCTTGGAAGAGGCTTTCATTAATCTTGAGTGGAAGAGATATATGTTCTGGTTTTAAATTTGCCTTTTCTGATTTCAGGGCCTCAACCAGTACCACTATCGACAGACCTAAAGAGTATAAGAACCCAGGATAGGATACTAAATGACATCTCATTAGAACAATTCATCCATTTTTCAGAAAAGGAGGAGATATGGCAGTATATACATGGCCATGACATCTACTGGTCTTATCAGATAGGACACTGTTCAGAAGCTGTGGGCATGACAGAGAGACAGAACAGCAGCTGAGGTGTTGGTTGGGATTTGATACCCTGACAAAATACAGGGCTGTCCCTCAAGACACCATAAGCTCCCTTAGCCAACAGCCTTTGTATGACACTCTGTCCTCAAGAAGTAGAACTCCAGCCGGGTGTGGTGGCGCACACTTGTAATCCCAGTACTTGGGAGGCTGAGACAGGAGGATCTGGGTTCACAGCCAGCCTCAGCTACTTAGTGAGGCCTCTGCAACTTAGTGAGACCCTGTTTCAAAATAAAGAATAAAAAATAGGGC